>VOQJ01043865.1:0-23684 GCA_015052665.1 Apistogramma diplotaenia
AGTACTATTAGAGGTGGTGTAATAAAGTAAGTGTGTCTCACTCGAGAGATGATATGTGAAAAATGACATTACATTGTATTTGTGTGTGTGTGTGTGTGTGTGTGTGTGTGTGTGTGTGTGTGTGTGTGTGTGTGTGTGTGTGTGTGTGTGTGTGTGTGTGTGTGTGTGTCCGTCCACTCTGCAGGGACATCTGGTCTCTGGGGTGCGTCCTGTATGAGCTCTGCACCCTAAAGCACCCAGTAAGCTGCACCACGCCCTGCACACCAACAGCTGCTTCAGTAACACTGTCTTAATGCTAACACTAATGATAATTTAAAGAAAAAAGGTGAATTGGGGCAAACAGGAGACACACAATCTCCTTTGGTTTTCCAGAGTAGAGACACAGACATACACAGACATGTGAGTCTATGTGCCAGCTATCCCATTGGATGTTTGTGTGTGTACGTATGTACCCGTCCTCTGCAGTTTGAGGCCAGCAGCTTGCGACAGCTTGTCAGTAAAATCTGCAGGGGGCGCTACAGCCCAGTACCCAGCCGCTATTCCTACGACCTCCGCCTACTGGTCACCCAGCTCTTTAAGGTCAGACACATTCATGTACATTCAGATTTTTTCATTTGGTCTGTACAAACTGTGGATATGAGTTAAATAAACAAGTGTCTATAATCAAGTATGAACACGAAGCTGAACCTCTGACTCACAATTCATTAGTAATGAGTCTCAGATTAGTGGGGAGTAGAAGAACTGCTCCTTTGGGTTGAAAGGAGCCAGTTCAAGTGGTTTGGTCATGTGACTAGGATGTCACCCTAAGTAATGGGAGGTACTCTGGGTGCTTCCTACAGGAAAGAGAGTGCATGGGAGAGCCAGGCTGGGTTGGAGAGATTATCTATCCTTTATTTCCTGAAAACACCTTTCAAAGAGCTGAATTTTTAATAATTCTTCTTTTTTCAGGTCAACCCACGGGACCGTCCCTCAGTCAACTCGGTCCTCCAACGTCCTTTTTTGGAGAAACACATCAGCAAACACCTGGACACTCAGGTATTGAGTCTGACTGGTTCATTGATTCATTGATGATTCATAGATCATCAAATGGTCATCTCAGTAAAAATATATTGTTCATGTCTGGAACATTAAACAACAGTCATATAGTTTAGGAATAATATTATATTACAAACTTTCCTATAAATAAGCAAAACCTCTACAACTGTCATTAATTTATATACATGATCATACAAGCAGATTTAAGTAGTACGATATAGACATAAGTATTTTTTCAGTGCCTACTAAACATCTGAAACATTAATAAGTAGTAAGTGAGTGTTGGAGATGAATGTCTCTGATGTATCTGCTAAATCTTCAGGTTTCAGAAGATGTTATTTCCCTTTAAACAGACAATAAACACATTTTTTCCTTTTACAGATGGGATTTCATGGGGCATAAATTCCAATAGATGATGCTTACATTAAATTATTTTAGTGTATCAGTTCAAATCTTTTTAAACTCGTGCAGATTATGATTTCAAATAATTTATTAACTTTGTTATAAAACTCTTTGAGTGATTATTGGCTACCATAAATTAGTGCCTGAAGAAGTAGCACTATATGAATGTGTGATTTTGGTGTCTGTGTGTTTTTTGTGGTTTCCTGTGTGTGTGCAGGTGATGCAGGAGGAGTTTAGCCACACGGTGTTGCATAGAAACAAAGCTGCAGGGTCCCAACCAGCTAAAGCAAGACCAGGAGCAGCAAACGCACAAGGTCCAGCTGGATTTACAGTACAAAACGTTACAAAATAATGTCATGAATTGGTCTTATTTATTTATTTATTCATTCATTCAATATTATTATTGAGCAGGTTGGTGGCATGGTGGTTAGCACTGCTGCTTCACAGAGTAACATCTGGAAGGTGTGGCTTTGATTCCACCGTGGCCCGGGCCTCTCTCCCTCTGTGTGGACTTTGCATGTTCTCTCTGTGTCTGCGTGGGTTTCCTGCCAAAGTCAAAAGACCTTAGGTTAATTGGTCATTCTAAATTGCCCATAGGTGGAAATAGTTGTCTGTCTCTGTGTTGGCCCTGTGACAGGCTTGCTGTACCCTGCTTCTCAGATAGGCTCCAGCCCCCCTGCAACCCCGATCAGGATAAGCAGAAGAGAATGGATGGATGGATAATATTATTATTTAGGTATTATCAGTTAACTGATGTGAGCAACAAGCTCTCCTTAGTACACTCGCATACAAATTTTATAAATGACGTAGATTCTGTCAGTATGCTCTATCCCTTCCAGTTTTATACAGTAGCTTTTATAGTAAGAGCTCTAAGAGTGGTAATAGATAAACATCCATAGTCCATTCAGGGATAATAACAGCAAGCTTTTAATAATTTAATTATGATAGTTCTAATTGAATCATTTCCGCTGAGGCGTGTCATCAGTTGTGTTGAATTTATATTGTAGTGCCACCCAGTGGTAACTTACCTACACCACATGGCTTATTGATGAACTGCAGTGAAACAGGGCTCTCTTCTCTCATATCACTGGGGAAGAGCTGGATCCTGATTGGACTACATGTAATCACCTGACATCTTGGCGCTCATCGTGTTTTGATAACGTCAGAGCACAGAGTACAAATCAGTGAGGGCGTGTTTATTTTCACTTCTTTCACAATGGTTACCTAACTTATTTGTCTCAACTCTTGATCTTGTTTTTCTTACTTCTTCTTGGGTGCAATTTCACGTTTTGAAGAAAAAAAGAAAGAAAAAAGCAATCAGAAAAAAAAACTGCTTATGCACTGATAAAACTGTGAAGACACCATGTGTGAAAAAACAAAATGAACTTTCTTCTGTGAAACAGCCACCATCAGCAAACATCACACTCTGTGGGCATGGATAAGCAAAAGTAGCCGACTTCTATCCTAACTCGGGATCTTTGTGTTTTCCAGTTAAGCTACAGAAGGCTAGAGAAGCTGAGAGCCCTGCAGGTGCCAACAAGAGACTGCCTGCTAGACTAGATTGGAAAGTCCCTCTCAGAGGCTACACACCCACCCACCACAAAGTAATAATAAGTGAATCATATGAACTATTACAAGACACCTTGATATCTTACCACATCTTATCTTACTCACCAGCATACGTCCATTGCCAAATATGAACATCTGTTTACCTTGTGTATGTGAATGTTAGTGTTGGTTATGTTGCACATAGTGTGTGTATCCTTCATCTTTAAATGCACTGACTGTACCTCATTGCATCACAAGTTTATACTGGTACCATTTTATCCATCACGTAATCAGTAACAAGCTTGCTGTTGATTCCTTTTGAAGAACCACAAATTCAAAATAATGTGAGTTCTTCCAGCTCACTAGCTCTCAAGATTAATCCAGACATTTGAAAATTAGTACATAGATCAGAAATTGATCTTCATTTAATTGTGAAATTGGCAGCTTTGGGTTTATAAATTGTGTTCAATGTGAATCTGAAACAATGACAGGAAGCTACTGCTGCTTCTTTTGGGAATGTATATTTTTGCTTGTATTTTATCCGCTTCAATGTTCCCTTACATGTGTAACTGGCCTTGTCCTATGCCTGCTTTTTTCTCCGATCAGGCTAACAGTATGACTGATTATTTCTTCATCATGGCACTTGTCAGTGGGTGGGATCTATCAGGGAGCAAGTGAACATTTTGTAGCCAAATTAATTTTAGAAGCAGGAAAAATTGGCAGCGTGAGGATTTGAGTAAGTTTGACAAGAACCAAACTGATGGTTACATGACTGTCAGAGCCTCCAAAACTGCAGCTCTTGTGGTGTGTTCCCAGTCTGCAGTGGTCAGTATCGATCAAAAGTAGTCCAAGGAAGGAACAGTGGTGAACCAGTAACAAGTTCATGAGCAGCCAAGGCTCACTGATGCCCATGGGGAGCATTCTTTGATGGCTGTGGCCTCTTTCAGCGGGATTATGCGCCCTGCCACAAAGCAAAGATGGTTCAGCGATGGTTTGAGGAGCACAGCTTTGAGGTGTTGACTTGGCGTCCAAATTCCCCAGATCTCAGTCCAATGGAGCATCTGTGGGATGTGCTGCACAAACAAGTCAGATCCATGGAGATCCCACCTCACAGCTTACAGGACTTAAAGGATCTGTTGCTAACATTTTGGTGCAGATACCACAGCACACAACACACAACACCAACACAATACTAGTCGGTCAGGTGATCACAATGTTATGCTTGATCAGTAAAAATGTGGTGTGCTTGA
Source organism: Apistogramma diplotaenia (assembly GCA_015052665.1). Classification (NCBI taxonomy): domain Eukaryota; kingdom Metazoa; phylum Chordata; class Actinopteri; order Cichliformes; family Cichlidae; genus Apistogramma; species Apistogramma diplotaenia. The sequence goes on from VOQJ01043865.1 coordinate 4,236, forward strand.
AAACTCCTTGAATTTCTGTTGTATTAATGCTGCATTTGTTTGTGATTGCAGCCCCCTCACCGTAGAGAAGGACAACAAGCAGCCAATAGAGATTTTGCAGGGATCCAAAGGTGTGTGAACATCTGCTCAGAGTGATATGCACACAAAATAACTCCTTTCTGCACCAGCTGCTTATCCCAGCTTCATAGAGCAAGAGGCAGAGGCAGGGTACAGGACAGGACAGACCACCAGTCTGTCAAAGGAGTTACACAGAAACACAGACATTCATTCATGCTCACATTCACACCTACGCTCAATTTAGAATCACCAATTAACCTAAGCCCACGCATACTTTTGGACTTTGGGAGGAAGTACCTGGAACCTTGAGAGAACCCACACAGACACAAGGAAAACATATAAACTTTACACATGGTGCCCCAGCAACATGCTGCTCTGACATATTACACCTTGTCATTATTTATTAAACAAATATTAAGCCAAAATGCAGAACCAGTTTGTGGAGAACTAAATTCAACCTTACTGCTTCCATAGGAGTCAAGAGGGTAAGTAGCAGCCAGGTGCTGGTAATCAAAAACACTTGATTAACTGATTGTGAAGCACCTCTATAAAAGCAGATTTGGCAGTTTGCTGGTCTGGAGCACTCAGATGTGTGTTAACACAGTGTCAGCAATGAGCTTAGAGAAGCTGCTCCCATCAGTGTAGGAAGAGTTATAAGGCAATTTCCAAGCAATTTGACCGTAAGGAATATTATTCACAAGAATAAAACAGTCACGACAGCTGCCAATCCCAGCAAATTCACCCCAAGGCCAAACTGTGCAAGGCTCAGAGGAATGGCAAAACAAAGCAACAAACAAACCCAAGAGCTTCATCTCATCCATGTTAAATGTTAACGAGGGTATAATAAAAAAGCACTACTTAGGTTTACAAAGTTTAATCACAACAAACTGCAAAAACAGTGTCCTTTGGATGCAGGAGGCCACTGTGGAGCTGTTTGACTATAATGCACAGCAGCACTTTCAGAGAAAACCTTATACTGCACCAACTGTGAAGCACAGTGGTGGAGAGGTGATGATTTGGTCCTGTTTTGCAGTAGTAGGACCTGGGCACTTTGCAGTTATTGAGTTCACAGTCAACTCAGTAACTGCAAAGTGCAAACCTCCGTCTCCACCAACTGCTCTAAAATTACTTTAGCAGAGCTGTGCAGAAACGAATGCCTGCAAACCTCAAATCACTTTACAATTCAACTTATTCCTGCTAATGCTGGTTCTACAACCTTGTGAAAGATGGGCTGTTCTTTTTACACCCTGTGCATGCATTTCAGATCAATTTTTATGGATAATGACAAAGTTTAATATGTTGTGCGATCCAGCTGAAGTTTAATTTAATCTTGGTTTTGATTCATCATGTACCTTCATATACCATACCATGTTGTTAATATATAATATGTAATACTGTAATATGTAAACCTATAATATAATTATAGGGTTAATGGTCAGCAGCCTGTCAGCCATTACCAGCACTACCATGCCCAGCTGGATGCTTTTCAGAGAAGGAACAAAGAGGATGTCCTCCCTCCTCCTCCTCCTCCTCCTCCTCCTCCTCCTCCTCTTCAGGAAATCCCAAAGGAGCGATGTGAAGACCAAGCTGCTCCCCCTGTGGAACCATATCAGCTGTGAGTGACCAAACACCAACACACCTGTAACTAGTTACCATCAGTTGCTGCTTGTTAAATGTGATCAACTGCTAATGCATAATAAACATCTGTACATTAAACAAGTGTTGTGTGTTCACCCCTCAGCATTTCTACACTTTGAGCTGAAAATTGTCCTGTATTGGTCACTGACAAGGCTTTTAGCAAACAGTTTGCCTGATCGATGGGTTGAGATTTGTTAAGCTTTGCTCACTGGTGCAGGCATACATTAGTACTCGTGATTGTCACTGTCTTAATTCTAAAATCTTTAATTACAATAACAAAAATTGGAATTTTTAAAATCCTTTTGGTAACTGTCTGAATCCTGCACAACCCTAAAGAATTCTTTGTGACATCTTTGTGATGACAGATGCTACCACAGCATGGGGGGCTTTGATCATGATCTTCAGTGTTGCAAATGATGATGCTAAAAAAAAAAGACTAACATCTACTTACTGATTACCTATGATTGCCTAGCACCAGAGAAAAAAGGCCCTCAAATCTAGACTAGCCCTCATCCAGATGATCTTAAATTTAGCACTGCACTGAGACCAGCTCCTGGAAGCACACCTGTCAGTTTTGAAGCAGATCGGATTAACGGTTGTTGGTAAAGGAGAAGAGAAGATGTATTTTCATAAAATGACAATAAGTTATGGCTTTAATGCTTCTTCAGTCTCAGTTTTTCTCCTTGTGTCTGACAGTGTGGCTGCTGCTCGAAATGAATACCTGCAGAGGAGACAGGAAGCCAACCAGTACAAGCTGAGAGCAGAGAAACAGCTGGTAGGACCAAACTCTGCAGCTCCACACTCTGCTGCTGGTGTATTCATTTTTAAGCATTGGTGTAGTGTTGTGGTTAGCCCAAAGTGATGCCCACACAATGGCTGCTTTGTTTAAGCAACAGACCGACCACAAACAGCCCTTAACAAGTGGTGCCGGGCACAACAAACCCGCCTCCAGCAGACGTTTTAGCCGATTCACACGTTTCCCATCTCACAGACATGTCACTCCAAACACTGAATCACTGAGCGAACACATAGGCACTATTGTCCATTTACATAATTTTCCAAGATTTAAAAAGATGAACTAAAATAATCAGAATCCAGAATCTGGATTGGATTGGATCAGTTTTACTTGTAAACCAAAATTAATCATCAAATGATGCTTTCAGTGGCTGAACAAAAATAAAATACTGGCTGTAGAGTCTTTAGGTGACAGAAATCCCCTGGAAGTACAAGTTCTACACCACCTAATTACAGGTCTCAGTAGACCTTAACGGGGTGCTTACAGTGGGAAAATAAATATTTGATATACTTCTGATTTTGCAAGTTTCCCACCAACAAACAAGGAAGAGGTGCATCAATTGTGAGAGACAGATCAGAGAAAAAACATCCAGAAAATCATAATTTACAATCATCCAAGAGTTTTAGTAGATGCATCTGTGGTGTGAAATTGAATATCCTAGAATAGAATAGAATTGAATTGAATGCCTTTATTGTCATTATACAGAGTTACAATGAGATTGGAGCCACTCCTATTCAGTGCTATAAAATAAGTGAAATACAACAAATAAAATACAACCTCTAAAAATATACAGGTGACAGATTGTGAGTATTGCACTAGGTGAATGGTTAACAGATATTGCACATTACAGCGTGATAGATATTGTCCAGATTGAAAATTTAAAAATTTTCACAGTTTCACAGTGTGTGAGAGTTCAGGGTGGTTATTGCTTTGGGAAAGAAACTGTTCCTGAGTCTGTTTGTTCTGGCTTTGATGCACCTGTAGTGCCTGCCAGAGGGCAGCAGGTCAAACCGGTCAGAGCCAGGGTGTGAGCTACCTGACAGTGTTCTCTGATTGCCACATTCACAAGGTTTTCAGAAAAACCTGACCTCTGACCTTGACCCAGTTATAGCAAAAATTAAAAAAAACCTATACTCCTCTTATTAGTGCGCAGTACAGTTTATTATTTTATATCTGAATGTACTGTAGAAATTCAAGTGGTACAATTCTCCTAATTTTTAGCCATTTTTACCGTTAACCTTTGACCTTTTCCTTTCCGATGGTCAGGGTTTACGTCCATGTACAGCTGAGCGCCACATGAAGCCAGGTGGTCAAGAGCAGGAAGTGTGCAGACCTGAATGCCAGGACACGCCCCAGGAGAAGAGGCAGGAGGGGCAGCAGGTGGGAAACACATGAGACAGAGAGCAGCAGCACACAGTGACTGTGCAGTTGTGTCTAAATGAAGCTCTATGGCAATAAAGAAGTGCAGAAAAGCATTTGCTAAGAATGTTCACAAGTAGCTTTCAGGGTTTGTGTGGTTTTGTGTGTGCAGGAGTACCTGCGTCAGCTCGATCTCATTAGAGAGCAGTATCACCTGGAGATAAAACAGATGAGGATGAGAGCTGAAGCAGAGGTACATACGATGTGATCAAAGGGAAGCCTGTACAGTTCAAACTCCCTAACCTTTTTATGCTTCAGCTTTGTGTCATTTCAAAGGTTGAAACAGCCCTCTACAGTAAACACAGATAACAACAGCAACTCTCAGTCATTAGAGTAAAGCTTTAATATATTTTCATCCTGTCATGGATCAGGCCAAGCCACAACGCAAACAGGAGACCTTTGTGGTGGAGAAGACGGACACAGAACCACCCGTCAACAGCAAAGAACATCAGGAAGCAGCACCTGCACAGGTAAACACAAACATTCTCTTCATAATGGTGCTAGTTCAGTCATTCAGAGCAGATTCAGTTGTAACACGTTGGATTCATTCCAATTGCATGAACAGTGATGACACTTTCAGAAGCCAGAAATCATTTATCCTCTCAATGCCTCGTTCATTATTCGCAGTGCAGTGACCCTAATCTCCTGTTAGGCATGCAGGCAAGTCTTTTTACTGAGATCAACAGCAGAGTTTCAGAGTTTGAGATTCAACAAATATGGGAACTAAGTCAGCTCTGCATTAGGCATCGTGGGCTTCAGGTTCTAACTGCATGCAGTGGATGATGGTCAGGTTATGGTTGGTCAGCAGCTGCACCATCAGCTAATAAACATTTCTTCAGAGACCCTTTCTTATCAAAGTGTTCTAACTGCAGGATGTGAGACACTGGAGCTGGTGCATGACTGCATTTCAACAAGCTGAAATAAGAGACAGTAGATCTCACCTTTTTCAGGGAATTCCAAATAGCAGACCACATGTTTGACTCTCAGTAGGAATATTTTTGTACATTTGTATTTGTGAGTCTCCTGCAAAGTCTAACACAGATTTTTTTTTCATTTCTATTTTATTAAATGAAACCTTATTGGCTTAATGAAGAGTTGGAACAGACAGGAATCCAGATCGATCCCCCTACACATCTGCAGTGTCACGGCTGAAAATGAAAATCAGTATCTTATTTTATTGTTGTCGTAGACGGATCTATGATGCATCCCTGTATGCCGTGGTGTGGTTATTGGTTTGTAATAGTTCATGAAAACAGTGCAGGTATATGCTATGCAGACACAGGGTGTGATTTGCCAAATGAGGAGCAGCATGACGGTACGGTGGTTAGCACTGTTGCCCCACAGCAGGAAGGTCCTGGGTTCAAAAAACTTTGAACATATATTTAGTGATATGGTATTTGTTCTACAGAAGAACAATAATTCATGACAGCTGTAGTTTTCTGCTTTCTGAAGGATGTTGAAGCAGCTCTGAGGCAGATCAGAGAGCAGCACAGAGACGAGAGGAGAGCGTTGGCAAGGAAACACAAAGACAAGGTAAAAAATTCTTGGAGTTTAAGTCCAGTAATTCTGCTCGTCTGCACACATTCAAAATATTTGAATATTGAAGAATAGCTGCTGGATCTGAAAGTGCATGTGTTAGGTGTTTAGTAAGAGTTGGCAGCAGGGGGCAGGCAAGCATTCCTCATCATGTAGCACTGAAGACAAGATAAACTGTGAGCACCGAAAAATGAAAAGTCACTGTCGATCAACTGTATCTTTGTCTCTTTTTTGTGTTCATCTACAGAGGGGGATTATGTTTGAAATCCGATTAGATAATGAAGAGCTGAAGGAAGATGCTGTGGAGGAGAAAGAAGAACAAGGAGAAAACCAGCAGGATCAGGTGAGAGATGGAAGGTAGTCATACTGTTTTTCTCACTAAAACTGTTCTTTTCTCTCTTTTTATTGCATATGACAATAAATCCATCTTTGAATCTTTGAATCTTTCCATGCAGGAAGTTGATCCACTGAATCGAACTCTGTCCTTCCAGGAAGGGGAGCAGCTGAAGCTCAAGGATTGGCTACAGGTAAGGAGGGGGTGGAGCAACAGGACTCCTCAGACTTTGCTGAACGCATTCGCCAACATGAACGTCAACTCCGTGTACAACACAGCGGTCGAGGCCGGACCAGGTGCAAAGATTTATCTGAATTACAGAAAAATAATTTTCACTTTTCTGATTGTGGCACTGTGATACTGTTAGTCTGTTAACCATTATTGTAACCAAGGCACTATAATCGTGATCTTAAGGTGAGGAGGTGGCAGGTCGGAGGCAGTGGGATGATGGCCCCCCCAACAGCCTGCTGAAAGCTCTAGCTCAGGCTGAGCTCACAACATCAACTCTGGACTCAGTGGCCACAGGTGAGACATCACAAAGACTGAAAGCAGCAGCAGATTTTAGCCACTGACACCACAGACAGTCAGTGTGGGTCAGAGGAAAGGGTCAATGCACTGCTCTGAGTGGTCCTGAAGTGTTTCCACTGTGGAACAGATTTAGAGACAAAGGAGGACAGAACAGCGGAGGAGGAGGAGATTAAAGAGGAGAGGAGGGAGGGGGAAGAAGAGGAAGAGTCTGACGTGGAGATGGATGAAGAGCGTCTGGAGCCGAGGTCAGATGATGATGATACGTAAGTCAACAAGTCCTACTGTACTGCAGATTTTTACACCGTGTTTCCACAGTGGAGTTACAGTTAACCATCAGTTTATCACTACAAAGTCCAGAAATGGAGATGATTACATGAAAGATAATGTGCTCGTTAACTGTTGCTTTGGACACGTTACTTCTAAGTTTCAGAATAATTTAGTAGTGATGGGTAAACAATACCAAGGCTTCAGAGCTTGTATCAAAACACTCGGGTCGCGTCTGTTCCATGTGAACGTATTTCTTCTAAAGCTGGGGAACTAGTCAGCCAAGACAGGAGCAGACTGAAACCAACAACTGTTGAGAAAGTTTTTTTTCTCAATAAAAATCTTTCCTAAATCTTTAGTTTGTGTTACTCATAGAAACACTATTATTTATGGGAGAGTGCTTATAGTTATTTTTGCTTTTGTGTAATGTATTGTGATGAAAAACAAACCATATGATTTTTAAAACCTTTATTGATCTGGGATTTGAAGCGGTCTCTGTGTTACAGTGAGGTCCTGAGCTTGAGCGGCTGCTATGGCTTCAGAACACCACCAGATGTCACTGTTATTACTTATACTGAAGCCTTGATGCTTCGAATCATTTTCAGCACAATTCTAAGGAAAGCCTCAAAGCTTCTTAAGGCCTCATTTGTCCATCACTATAATTTAGTAAAAATATTCACCAGAACAGAGGTGAGAGTCTGTGTAGTTAATTTTTTTCCCCTCTGTCATCATCAGGAACTTTGAGGAGTCAGAGGACGAGCTGAGAGAAGCAGTGGCAGACTCCATGAGGAACCTGTTTCTCATGGAGGAAACAAACTCAGATGAAAAGGAACCACTGGCTGATGGGATGGAGGAGGCGATGAATGAAAGTGCAGTGAGCTCTGCAGATCCTCAACAGATCCAAGCAGAGGTATCCAAGTAAAGAAGCAGGACTGTTGAAGGTTTTTTCTTCAGAGAGAAGATACCACAAGTGAGCAGCATCAATCTCCATGATGGTCCTCAAACCTTAAACTTTTTACTTTGTGAGAGTTGGACAAGAAGATCCAAGTAACTAAAATGCGTCTCTACTTACACTGCTCAAAAAAATAAAGGGAACACTTAAACAACACAATATAACTCCAAGTAAATCAAACTTCTGTGAAATCAAACTGTCCACTTAGGAAGCAACACTGACTGACAATCAATTCCACATGATGTTGTGCAAATGGAACAGACAACAGGTGGAAATTATTGGCAATTAGCAAGACACACTGAATAAAGGAGTGGCTCTGCAGGTGGGGATCACAGACCACTTCTGCTCTCTTTGATTCATACTTTTGCAACATTCGTCATACTAACAGCTGGAAATAATGCTTCAAAATGTGGACGTGAACAAAGTGCAGAAGAAGCAGGCAGAAAGATGTAAGCAATGCAGTGTTTGAAATAGGCTAGATATATCTACTATTTACAATCTAACAGCATGTCTTCACAGAGCGATTGTTTCATATTGCAAATCCTTTGACAGCAAACGAAGAACTGCTTGTTAATTCAGGATGTTTGTTTGGAGCGGCACTTCCTGAATGCGCTCCTGTTTCAGTAATCGGCTCGGTGGAAGACGATATCAAGCTATGATTAACAATAAAAATGAGCATGTTGCTGTGCCAGGAGCATCTACTATGACACACGCTGGAGTTCATACCTGCTGTCTCATCTGTTACATCTGCAGCAAAAGTTACCACGGTGATTTACCGCAGTAAAAGAAGAGTCATCTTCCCAATCCTGAAAACCCAGAGTTAAACCTGGCGTTGTCCGTCTAACCTGCTGACCCTGCTTCCTAGGATCTCTGACACGTTCTTTAACAGATGAGGTTTTATTTGGATTTCTTTGCTTTTGCTGATTTTCTCTTCTCCAGTTTAGTTCCTAAGCTCTGACTGAACGGTGTTTTTCCACCACAGGCTGGCAGCACACAACAAATCTGAAGTATTTCATGATTACATTTATATTTTATTTAATTCCAGTTTCCAAGTAAAACAAACTCCAAACATCCTTTGTACATGGACAGACTTAAATAGCGCTAATGAATCTTTAAAAATAAAAAGGTTAGTCAGTCTTTTACATATAATCACATTTCCATGCCTGGACCTCATCACAAACAGGAATACAACAGCTAAAAACATTTGAATAAAGAACGCTTTGGCCATCACCTCAAACTAAATACGGTGGTTTTAAGTGCTGCTCGTGCACACAGAAAGCATTAAAGAAATTCTTCAGACAAAAACCGTTTCCACCCTTCCCTTCATAGACATTTACAAGCACGTTGCTGAGGTCACAACATTGTAAAAAAAACAAAAAAACTGTCAGCATTATCTCGACAAAATCACTTCTACGCGAGAAAACACGTTGCAGCTTGGAATGTAACTCAAAGAAAGAAAAAAAGCTTCCTTTTAAAGAAGTTAATATTGCAGGAATACGTTTAGGAAACACGAGCGTTCCTGTGGTCTCGCTCAGTCAAACCAGATGCTCAGAATCAGCTCAGTCTGCAGTACAGAGATGCAGCCAGTGTGGCTTCGCTTAGCACAAACACTGAAGGAACGGCTGAGCGCTACCAAAAAAAGCGGTTTGATTTATGCGTTTTTATGAGCGTACAGTTGAGTCCGGTTCTCAGTGAGTGAGATTTCATTTACCCGTTTTGATGTGCATTTTCAGTTTACTGATCACAAAATGTTTCAGCATGTGTGGCGTGAAACAGTTCTGTGGATAAGAACCAAAGTGAAACAGTAAAGATGTGTCCACTGTTGTACCTCCTAAGAGAAGCCCAGTGCCTGGATTGTTTCTGGAGCGACTGTCACAGACAAAATAAATAACTACAATAACGTGAGGTGTCCTGTAATCTCTTAAGTCACATCGACATGTGAATCAGTTTGGTGATGAACGGAACGTGACCGACGGGTTTTTAAGTTCATGTTGCAAACACACCTGATTTTCCCGCCATCGTGCTTCCAGCTCTGCTGTCGCCGATGACTTTCAAACAAGTTTGTCACATGCACGGTCCTGGATGTTTTTGAAAAAAAAATTTGTTCTTGTTGATTCATCCCAATTTTAGCTGTGGGTGTCCACCAGGAGTTCCTTGATAGTGTTGACTGTTTTTTTTTGTTTTTGTTTTTTTTTTTCCTCAGGGGGAATGACCCACCACAGCACGTTTAAACCTGCAAGCTTAAGTTGTGTTAAACATACACACCCTTACTGCTCGATCCTACATATCTGTGTAGCACTATTTGAAAGAGCAATAACGTCCCGGTCCCTGGTGGACTCCTCACCTCGTCGGCTTTAACTCATCGCTCCAGCTTCCTAATCACAGACTCCGTGGCAGCCAGGAAACAAGACTCAAACTCCTGGTCGGAGAATCTTTCCACAGAGTCCCTAGCGTTATATCGTATTTCCAGTCGAGCAGATGGTGACATCGCCAGGATGGTTTCCATGGCAGCAGCATAGCTGTCCTCACTGTCAGCCAGGAAGCCCGTCTGTCCGCCTTCAAACGGCACCACAATGTCCAGCTTCGGACCTCCGGACTTGTGGGCGACGACGATGGTGCCTGCAGCCATGCACTCCACCACACCTGGAGACAGATGGAGGGTTAATATTCAAACCAGCTGATCTGATACAGAAGTGTTTCTTTAGCAAATTTCTGTGAAAAACTGGAGCACTGTAATACAATCCAGAATGAGAATAAATAATCCTGAAAAAGAATAATTCTGTGCGATTATAAAAAGGTGTCACGCTGTCCTCACCGATGCCGAAGTGTTCGTTCTGCATAGTGTGCAGACCGATTGTGGCGTCCACCAGCTCTCTCTTCAGCTCCTCGAAGGGGATGTTGAGTTTGAATTCGACACGGTCAGAGATGCCCAGCTCCTGACAGAGACCCCGCAGCATCAAGACCCTCTCCTCATCCTCTTGGTTCCTGCATCCACCAATCAGCACCAGCCGGACAGATTCCCTCCCCCCGGGGAGCCGCCTTTTCCTGTGCAGCAGTTTGTGAAACGCTCTGATCTGCAGCTGGTGATCCTTCTCCGGCCTGAACTGGCCCACTGACACAATGGAGTGGCACTTCTTGTCCTCTTCTTCTTGTCCAAGCTCCTCCCAGTCCTCCATGTCGTCTTCATCCTCCAGCGGGACGTCCAGGAAGGCCCTAACGTCACAGGGAGGATAGACAATGCTGGTGCGGCTCGGAGAGCGCCACAGGGCGAGGATGTGTCCCAGCGTCCAGGTGGAGTTCACCATTATGACGTCACTGCAGGAGCCGGCCAGGCCGTAGAGCAGAGCAAAGCAGCAGTAGTACACTACCTTCACTGCACTCAGCACGGGGTTTCTAGAGATGAAATCAGCATTGTTGAATCTGAAATATGAGGAGGAAAAAGAAAAGGGTAAGAGAGTGTGTTTAAAATAAATAAAACAACACACATCATTACAGGTCTCAGTAGATCTCAATGTGCATATGAACCTCCGACTTTATTCACCATATCAATCCAAAAGCAAGTGCCTATGTAAGAACCAGGAATAAGAAATACTGAAATCCAAATGAAAAGGACAGAATACGGTCACTTCCTGTGGCTGGCATTGTTATGGTAGATTTTTAGTCTGTGGAATGAATCTGAACATCCCAGGTCACATTGTTGTCTAATTGTCACGCTCACAATGTTTTCAGTAAACTTGACCTCTGATCTTCACCTTTTTAAATACTTCAGTATAGTTTTGAGAGTTTGAGCCATTTTTATTAATGAACGCAGATTGTGTCGGGAAAACGAAGCCGTTGTGAACAGATCCAGACTGGATGAGCTGGATCTGGACCTTATCCAGTCTGAACCTGTGATCCTGATCTGTTTGGATCCTCCTGCTGTGCAGGTGGCTTCAGACATGGTTTCTCATCCGTTAGCGAGCCTGCGGTCACCAATTTAGAGGATTTTCAGTGAAAAATGTCAATATTCATACTCAGAATTTCAGACACAATAAATGTTCACATTTTAAAAGTTATGTCACTTTAAAAAACATTTAGCGGTTGTTCAGACCTTTAACAACATGACCAATAAATCGATCATTGATCACTGAGCAGTGTGTTCTGCATCTAAAGCTTCAGATTAGAAACCCGACACCATCGCTGTCTCCTTCCTTACAGCCTGTTGACGAGGGAATGACTGGAAAAGCACTCAAGTTACGCACAAAAATAAACTGTCTAACTGGAATTCCAGTGCTTGTAAAAAACATTTGCAGATGAAGTTGCTCCTCCTTCATGTGTTGGCTCAGGAGGGGAGGAGTCAGAGAGAAACACTCCTGCCAGCAACCGGGTTAGTGTCAGAGTCTTATCATGGCAACTGACTCAGAATTGAAGTTGGCTCTTTTTCTGGAACAGCTCTGGGTTTTTAGCTAAACCAGCTTTCTGAATAAGGCCCCAGGAATCACAATTAACACCAGTTCTGGGAAACCTTCAAACCACCTGATCAACAAGCTCCTATAAGAAAAGGCGAACTCTGTAGCTGCTCCACCCGCCGCAGTTTGTTTCACACAGCACACAGTCTGCAGTGAGGCTAGGGAAGTTAAAGCATGCAGATGAACTGTTAACTTAGTCTGACACCATGTTTAAATCAGGCAGCTGGAAAGCTGAAGCTCTAAAAGTGACTGAAAGTGAAAAGCATGTGTGTTGACTAAACTTTTTCCCTTTATGTTATTTGTTTGCTGCTGTTGGTGGTTTTACGGAGCTGCTCTGAGCAAAATTGGTGAAATTAAGTATTGTGCTGCATCTTTGTGAGGACAAGTTTGGACTTTAAGTTACAATCATGACACCGATTTCTCAGAAGTATAAAAGTGCACATGTGCGTTTCACCTGGCGTTCCTCTCTCTAACCACAGACAGCATGTCGGTGCTGACGGTGGGGTAGTGAACGTAGCTCGCCACTTTACAGCCTCCCAGGTACCGGAAGATTGGCAAGGTGAAGGCATAACCCATCGAGTCCACATACAGGTCTGGAATGAAGGCTGTCAGTGCCTCCCACCCTAAACACACAAACACACACACAAACACAAAATGACAAAGCCTGTTGATGCTATAAAAGGCTGAATAAAATAAAAGTCAACATGTGAGATCATGGCAGCTTTTGTGTATTCTATGTGAAAGAATCTCTCCAAACATGCAGTAAGTGTTTCGTATTTGCAGACTTGAACATCTTTCCATCATATTTATGAACACTTGAGTTTATTCACCCTCTCCATTTCAGCCTGGCCCTTACCCAGGAACATGGAGCCGGCGCTCTGGCCCAGCAGGGTGAAGTGAGGGTAAGAGCTGGCCTCCACCAGCACACGGTGACGCAGGAAGATGAAGGTGACGGGTCGAGGCAGCGTGATGCTGAATCGCTGACGGGCTCCCTCCAGAATCTGTTCGCCAGTCACTCCCTGATCTCCCGTGTAAACCACAAAGGAGACACTGGGGTATCTGGGATGAGGGCAGAGAACTAAATCAGTGTCTAAAATGTTATATTTATCACTACAGGGAACTGTGTTCATCTCTGAAGTCCGAGGGTTTGCTTATGTCATCGTGTTTGTTAGAAGGCAAAGAACCTGTCTCAGAGGGTCACGGACACAAAGATAGAGGCAATTTAAATAACTTCTCAGCTTGCATTGAAATCAAGGAAGAGCTGGAAGAGAAGTGGCTCCTCTAAAGCCTACAGCAGCTGAAAAATCACTGCAAATACACAAACTGTCATTTTTAGAACAACAACAACAAAGGCTAGATATACTTTCTCTTCCACATAAATTGTTTCCAAAAGTACACATCTTACCGTTGCATCAGGGCCCTCAGGGAGCACCAAAGGACCCGCTCCCCGCCTCCTCCGGCGTTACAGTACGGGTGGAAAAAAGCCACAGCCGGGCCGCCATCCTGAGCCCGGCGGGCCTTGCGGCGGCCCTGCAACCACATGCGGAGCCCCAACAGGAGCAGCAAGAGGGCGAAGGTCAGGATCAGGCTCAGGTAGAGACATGGCACCAGCAGCGACCACAGCAGCCTGCAGAGGGAACGGCGACAAAGAGGGTTGCGTGTGCGACACTGAAAACAAGCGGAAACTGCATGCAAGACGACCATTAATCGGTTACTATCGTTACACCCGGAGAGACGACCGTAAACCTTTAATTACCACTGATTACACTGACGATAAGCCAGCTATAGCTACCAGTTAAGCTAGAGTTAGCTGTTCGCTCAACAACACCAACTGTTTTAATCCGCATTCACCTTAACACCATTTTATCATTAAAGTGCGACAAACGAGCGGCTGCGAGACAACACTGACCTCATTAAATCACAGAAACACGGAGAAAAGTGGTGGTGGTGAGAGTCGTGCCCCATTTTGACAACACAACTCCGTGACACTGGCGGAAGTAACTGTCAGCTGACCGGTTGCGATTGGTTTAGTCTTTGTTTATATACACGTCATCGACACGTGACTTTCTCGAGTAGTAGTAACAGAGGTCAGAGGAGGGAAGTTTGCAGAGGTCAAATAATTGTACTCCTAAAGACTGGGTGGCGATACTGAGTGTAAAGGAAGACTCGGTTCTCTCAGGCAAACTGTGGAGAGTGCCGCACAAACAAGAAAAGAGGAAAATCTGCCTTCAAAGTAAAAGTTGCGCCTTCGTGTGTTGGCTGCAGGAGCTTGGGGGAACTTTTACTCTGAAGGAGTTTCCGGTTTGAATTGCACAGTTCGGAGTTTCACTAACTCGGTTCATGTTGACTCGGGTCACTCCGTAATGTGATCACGTGGGTACCCCCTCCGACCCCGTAAACACAAGATTAATTAGGTTACACATTTTTATTTTCAATTTTTATTTTTATTAAAAAATTCACACATCAAAAGATAAGACTTTAAAATAAATAAGTGAACAAAATTGGAAAACTGGAATTACAAGCTAACCAAAATTAAAATACTGTAAATGTAGAACAACAGCCTAATAAAACCAAAGAATGTCTAATGTGCAAAAGGCATAAATTGAATATAAACATTAAAATACAGAGATATGAATAACAAAAAATGCAGTGTGTAAATTAGAATAAAGACTAAGAATTAAATCTTTAAAATAACTATCTAAACAAAGAGAACCAAGCTCCAAAAACACTAAATGTGCAAATGACAATAGCATGTGCAATAAATCAACCTCATAACTAACACCAATGTATTTAAGTACTTGTTGGAATGTTTTAATATTATTAATAACAATATTTTACAGACCTGGACAGACCTGGCACTCCTAAACGTATTGTGAAGGTGCGCTAGGAACATCGAGGACGCAGAGGCCCCAGTCTGTGAAATCTTCAGTTCCCACCTCTGGCAGAACTTCAACAGCACTCTAAGGGAGGCTGAGGACATTGAGCCTGAATAGACCATATTGCAGTGGGTCAAAGGGTCAGAACGCAGTCAGTGGGTGTCTGAAGCAACAACTGTGGGAGGAGTTTGGTGAGACCATGGATGAAGACTTTCGGACTGCTTTGAAGTGATTCTGGCAAACCGTCAGGCGACTCAGGAGGAGAAGGCACGGTGACTGATAACCAAGGATATAGTTAGGCGGTGGAAGGAATACTTTGAGTATCTCCTGAAGCCCACTGTCACACCTTGTGTAGAGGAAGCAGAGTGTGGGGACGAGGGGGATGACTCGCCCATCCACTGCCAGTTTTCTGATGTTTATATGAATCTGCCAATCCAGTACCACTGGACTGGTTAGTATAGACATCATAATACTAACAAGCCTTTACATTGAGAATTTAACATTTACAATTATGAGAGCAATTTATATACATTGTTTTGGTGCCTATCAGTTTCCCAGTGTATAGTAGTGCATGTGTGGATGTATGAATGAGACATTAACGTTGTAGAAAGGGGCTTTTTGAATTTTAGTCCATTTACTTGTACTTGTAGTTTAAAGGGCAGCTCTGCCATCTAATATGGCGGATGCACTGCAACAAGGATCCCACCCACTCAATGCGGCGTCTCTGTATGTCTCTGGTTTCACTCCCACTGGGAGAGTAGTCAGAGAGTATTTGCAGATAAAAAGCATCCCATGCAAACTACAGGACGTTTCAGCAGTTTGCTAATGACCAAAGCAATCCTACGGAGGATTTACATGTCGCACTCTATTTGTGACCCATTTCACCTGGTAACTGTGAGCAACGACTCACCAAGCAGTCTGGGAGTGCTCATTTTTCTCCCTCATGACCCACAATTGCCAAACGGTCCTTGATTGATCTCTGGGCCATGTGACTGGGGCCTTAACCTCTTTCTGAGAGGAGTTAGCATGGGGAGATTGGGTTCCTTCAACATCTGCAAAACACTCGCATTTGTTCTACCAACCTATAGTTGCCAACATGATTGAGCAGGTGAGAGCAGAGCTGAAGTGATACCGCTGTCATAAAGCTTGTGAGAAACGCGAACTGCTTCAGGGAAAACAAAAGGTTTAGCGGGTTTACTTTGTGAGACATTTAGGCCTGTTTCTAATTTTGTTATTTGGGTGTTGATGAGATAAGACAAAGGCTTTTAGTCAGACAACAAAGTCCATATCAACCAATATTCAGACATATAGTTTTAATTTTGATTATCCTATAAGCTCCATGAACTTCCTCAAAATGACAACTCTAAGTCAGCTAACTGATGAGTGAATAAGTCTGGGATTTCACACACCAGCTGAATTACAAGAGGAGCAGAGTATTACAGTGTCCATGCAGCATTATGACATAAGTTGGTAGCACAAAGTACCCCAAAGTTTAGACAGATCATCAAAAATCGACTATAATTGAGTAAATAATACCTACATTTACAAGAAAAGGTTAAAGAATCATTTAGTTATTAGAATGCTGGTGATGCTTCTTTGGCTCTGGGTAAAACCTTGGGAATGCAAATGAACATCTACAAAACAGCAAACTGCATCATTCTTCTTCACCTTTCGGCACCAGCCATTCACACCTTCTCAGTTCAAGATAAACAGGAAGTAACACAAGCACTGTTTTCCGACTCAACCGGTTTCAGTTGGGTTTTTTGGGGCTCGTTTGCTGTGGTTTGCAGTGAAAAACTTCAGAGGCTCTGTATGCGAGCAGGGTGGAGCTGTGGGTGCAGGGCTGCCCTCGGGCCTGCGGTGACAACTTCCTGCCCGATGGAACCCCTCAAACCTGCATCCCCAACATTTAGAGGTATCAAAGAAGCTGCTGCCATAAAGAAGAGTGAAAGCATGGGCAAAAGGCAGCATCTGTTTAAAGCCTTCATGAGCACATTTAAAAATACCAAATGGATTCAAACCACATTATTAATAATTTCATATTTAATAAAAGTATTTAATGACATGTGGGTGTGGAAGGTTTAGAAGGCCTCCTCATTTTTATAGTAATTTTATTACTTTTCTAATGAATAATTTTATAAAATTAGCTAAGTTATCATCCAAATGTGCTGGATATGAATCATATTTTAAGCAAACTGTTAAAGCATGCTGGTATCCCTATTTCAGGTGACTCTCCAGTCAGTGCCAACAGACATGTTTCCTGACATGCTTCTTTTCTGATGCTTTTGCCTGGTCTTCATTCCATGCATGAATAAATGTGTATTATGTGAATCTGAATGCACCCTTTGTTTCTGAAAGAGTACAAGCTGACATGTGACACCCGTTTTCACAGTTGGAGAAGCAAAGGTGTGTTAATGATGAATAACAATATCAGTCCACTGTGAGGCCTTAAATGTAAACAGATGAACAGAGGAAGAGAAACAGAGTGAGCCCTTTATTGACAAATAAAGGCATTCTATTGTGTTCTAGTTGGGACACAGATATTATGCACCTCACTTCCTCTTACTGTATTTACATGTCTGCATGTCAAAGAGCAGAAGTTGGAGACATGACTGCGGAAAATACAATTATTACAACACAATTTAATATTGATCATCTGTCACTTTTTTTTAACAGCAGCCGGTCGCTGAGCTGACATCATCATCATGTGCTGCTCTAGTGTGTGTTGGATATCACTGAGTCACCAGTTCGCTTCCTGCTGCTCAGGCCAGACTGGAGCCACACTAAATGATTCAGCAGGTTTGGTTTGAACTTTGACAGGACATTTTGGGTTTTTTCCCTAAAAAAAAAAGAAAAAAAAGGGCGATTTGTGTGAAGGTGCTCTTTAACACTTTCTTGTTTCTTTGTACACATAAAAACAAGACAGCTTGACTCTTAAAAATGTTTGGTTTGCATTTACTTGTAGGCAGTCGTGAAAAACTGGATTTTTATTATTATTTCTTTGCTTTTGTTCTCTTGTCTCTTTTCAAGCATGTGTTGGATTTTTATGGGTTCAACACTTATACATTTATGCTTTGAAAACAACTTGTGTTTTTATAGCAGCAGGTTAATGCAGCAAACAGTAACTATTATGAGGTGCTCTAGAATTCTCTTGGGATGTTCACTGTAAAGCTGCGGTCACACAGGAAGTGACATCACGGGTCACCAGTGAGGTCCACCCTACACGGACCACAATGGTGACAAAAAGTGGGCGGGCCCCAAGTTAGACATTTCTTGATTCTGTGGCAATTGATTGAAGCAACTTCCACTGAAAAGCACGCTTTGCCATTGATTGACGTATAACCTGGTGGTAACAGCTAAGTTGCTAAAGAGATTATTATTATTATTAAATTGCTTTACATATAGTTTTAGGTAACAAAAACATCAGACCAACATTAATATGATCATTTTTATCACCAGAACATTATGAAAAGTTTGAGAAACACCACAAATACTAATTACTCAGCAGTCACTATAGTCCTGAGTTGCTAACACTAACTGCTAGAAAAACATCCATCCATCCAGATCATTGGGGCAGCAGCCTTCCCTTCCCTCTCCGCAGCCACCTCCATCATGTCATCCAGAGGGACCCCAAGGTGTTCCCAGGCCAGCTGAGAGATGTAATCTCTCCAGCGTGTCCCAGTAGAAGATGCCCAGAACACCTCATCCAAGAGATGCCAGGAAGCATCCTGATCCTGAACCACCTCAGCTGGCTCCTTTCAATGTGGAGGAGCAGTGGCTTTACTTTGAGCCCCTCCTGGATGGCTGCACTCCTCACCCTATCTCTAAGGGAGAGGACAGCCACCCTTTGGAGGAAGCTCATTTCGGCTGCTTGTATTCGCGAGATCATTCTTTCAGTCACTATGCAGAGCTCATGACTATAGGTGAGGGTAGGGACGTAGATGGACCGGTAAATCAGCAGCTTTGATTTTGCACTCAGCTCCATCTTCGCCATGACAGACCAGTGCAACATCCACATTAATGCAGACGCAGCACCAAGCCGTCTGTCAGTCTCCCGGTCCTTTCTCCTATCACTCGTGAACAGGACCCCGAGATACTTGAACTTTATGGAGGACCAAGTTGCTCGAGCAGTTCTATGGAGGACCAAAACGGACATAATTAGAAATAAAAACAAAAATATATATACCTTGTATAAATACTGTTTTTCCTTTTCCTTCTACATACATTTTCATCAAGTAATGTACATATTTCCTTTTTCATTTTCCTTGCACACGTGTTTTCGTCAAGAAATGTATATATTTTGTTTTGTCATTCCCTTATACAAGCCCTTGTTCTTTTGTCATTTCCTTCGTGTCTCTTTTGTCTTTTCCATATGCGTTTCAGCCTCATTATGCAAATGAGGAGGGCGGCCTTCTTGCTTGCACCTCCTCTGCTATTGGTCATAAACACGAAGAAGCTCATCCATATGCAAATCGATTGTGCATGCTCCGTTGTGCATCGAAACTCAAACACACAGTCGAAAGCGCCTGAAAAGTTTGAAATATGACTGTTTCTGTGACACAAAATAAACTTTTAAGATGTCTTTAGCCGAGAATGTAAAC
>VOQJ01043867.1:0-12412 GCA_015052665.1 Apistogramma diplotaenia
CTTACCACCACCAAGTGTGATTGTGGAGTGAATGAATGATGCACGAAATTGTAAGTGCTTTGAGTTCTCTGTTAAGAGAAATAAAGCGCTATATAAGACTAATGCATTATTATTATTATTATTATTATTATTATTATATAGCACTTTAAAAACAGTACCACTGACCAACCACATCCACATCCACAGAAGTACGCCAGTAAATTAAAATTTAAAAGAAGCACACCAAAGGTAGGAAATGCATTCATTAAAGCATCAGCACAAAAAGAACATCAAAAAACTATAATCATAATAAATATAATAAATAATCTAATAAAATAACTAATTAACAGCAGCTCATACACAGTCAAACGCCAATTGAAAAAGGTGCATCTTAAGTGCAGATTTAAAAATGGCCAGAGAAGGAGCCTGTTTAATAGTCAGTGGCAGAGAGTTCCAAAGTTTAGGAGCTGCCACAGCAAAGGCTCGATCCCCTCTGAGCTTCCTCAGAGTGCTCGGCACATCCAGGTGCAGCTGACTAGCTGATCTGAGAGCTCGAGAAGGAGTATGAGAATGTAGCAGTTCAGAAAGATAAGAGGGGGCAAGGCCATTTAAAGACTTAAAAACAAATGAGGATTTTAAAATGATCTCTAAAATGGACAGGTAACCAGTGCAAAGAGGATAAAATAGGAGTAATATGTTCTCTCTTCCATGATCCCATCAAAAGCCGTGCAGCAGCATTCTGAACCAGCTGAAGACACGACAGAGAGGTCTGGCTGACACAAACATCAGCCGAGTTGTGACAAAGGCATGGATTACTACTGACAAGTGCTCCCGTTTCGCATCTTTCACCATTAACTGGTAACAATGCCAGCAGTCCTTCAACATTTGGGACGACACTTGCAACTTGTCTTTTTTCCACTTACGTTCTGCTTTTGTTTAGGTGTGGTACGGCTTGTCTGTGATATTATGCATTATAGAAAAATACTTATATCAATGCGATGCACATTTTGTGAATAATTTTAACAAGGTGGTGTTTTACCTGTAGTGAGGATCTGCTCATTTTCAGCCATGTCCCATCGCTCCTCCTTCCTGCGAGCCCCGCTTACTATAACATAGTCACAAGTCGCTGGGTCTGTCTGCATCTCAATGTAATTGACACAGAGGTGGCACTTCATCCTAAACCTGGTTAAAGAAAAGAGAGTTTAACTTGAGGACAGCTTCAAGGTTAATTTTTGCACTGTCAGTGAGATTCTGCACAGTGCAGCATGCACAAGTTTATAGCTTTGATTGTTTAATTTCTTATTCAAACAGCAGCAAAACCTTTTAAAATAAACAGCTGACCTGATCCTCCTGTTTACCTGTAAATTGGTGTAGTATAGTAGTTCCCCACTTTCTTCTTCTCTGCATTGTAACGAACCCCTATGAAAACACAAAACAAAAATATCAGTATTATGGAAATGAAAAAAGATATTGAGTCGCCTTAAATTATATATTTTTTCCCAAACTTACCCATGCCAATGTGATTCTTACAGCCATCACACCAGATGTTGTAAGGCATTTCAAACCTTGATAGAAAAAAATGGTCAATTAAAACGTACAATTTGGCACAGAAAAACACCCATTCTCATGTTCACATGGGGTCATGTTAGCCTGATAAACTAAACTACAATAAAAATGTAGATTCGTTGGCTTTGTTTGTAATCTTTGTTCATTTTGAACAAATGTATTAACACAGCAGGACTGAAGAGATTATATTTTACATTTTCATTAACACCAGAATGTGGACATGAATGACACTGAATTGCCTTTACAAAATCTTGCATCTGTCTTGTAAACTTGTTCTGAACTTCTTAAATGTTTATTTAACACCTGTTTTATAATAATTTCATGATAATACAATGAACAAATACAAAACTGCAATAACTATGTCAGACTCATGTATCATTTTTCTTATGTTTATCATATGTACTTATCATATTTAGTGGTGGCTAAATATTAAACATGTAGACACAGCTGCACTGTAGCATCTGTCATTTGAATGTGCTAATTCTTTTGGTAAAGATACTCACACAAACACATAACTACATGAAATACATATCCAATCTCCAGTTCATTACTGCTCTACAGGTGTGCACTAACCTGATAATGAGGATGCCCTGGGATAGTTTCCGGGCCCTCTCCCGCAGGGCGTGGGTTTTATGGTAGCCGTTGAGGGACCCATGCTAAAAGGCAAAGAATGATTAAAAAGTCATACTAAAAAGTAAAACTAAGATAACTGAGACACACACACAATGGTTTGTGTAACTGAACATACCTTGGCTGGATCAAAATCTGGAGGATAATACTTGTTTGTTCCTTTTCTTTCACCCTGTCAAGAAAACAGTGCAGGACACTCTGTTAATAAAGAGTATAAAAAGTATTTCCACATATATATTCATGTGATTGCGTGTATCAGAGGAAACAGGTGAATTAAGCCTTACCATACTGACACCTGGAACTCCACACCCAGCACTGGTTTCGCTCCTTTTTCACCTGGCAAAAAAGAAGGTGTGTCATTGGCACCACACTGTAACAGTTACGTTAATGTAACTTAACTAAATCAGATATTTTATTAGTTCTTCTGTAGGAATTCAATCAAAATTTAAATAGTAATTATTATTTGGGTGGTTCAAATTTACTGATCTTTACTGGTCTGCAAAGCTCCATTATATGCTGGTGAATGGTTGTATGTTATAACTTTGCTCTTCTCTGCAGCTGGCTGAAGGCCTGTCAAAAACACAAGTTTTTGTACATCTGCTCTCAATTTACAGCAGAGGTGTCAAAAATAAGGCCCAGGGGCCAGAACCGGCCACCTCATAGACTCCAATCTGGCCTGCTAGATTGCTTCAGAAAATGTGAAGGAGGGCATAAAGTTTGGACTGAAAATGTATTATCATAAGTTTTACAAAGACAAAGAAGTCTCCCATGGCCTTCATACAACAACAAAGTAATTAAGTAATAGACAATAAAATGATGGAAACGTCCTGTTTTGTCACTACTATATAATTATTTTTGCCATGCTTTCACAGTAAAAAATGCATTTTAAAAAGGAAAGTTTCTATAATTACAGGACAGTCTGGACAAAGAGCTACTAGAACCTTCTCTAATATTACATTTTAAGCTCAGAGTGTTGCTGACAAATTACTCTGTCGTATAAAAAATACATACTGTTGCGATTGCCCTTTTTTCTTAACTAAGGTATCTCCGGGCTTCAGTGTGAGGTTGAACTTCTGAACAGAAATGGAGGTCTCTCTGGTCTGGCCCACTGAAGATTAAAGTGAGCTGCATGTGGCCCACAGTGCAGAATGAGTTTGACACCCCTGATTTACAATATAAAGATCCCTGGTTTGACTCTCAACCTCAGGGGGGCACAAGCTAGCGCACACCTAATACTGCTACGAAGCACGGATAAAAAAGAAGTAAGGGTAAGTAAGGGCATCGTCTTCCCTCTTAAATACAGTCTGGCACCTCTGGACTAGGGCTGGGCCATATCATATCATTCACGTGCAAGAAGCCTGTCATTTCGAAACGGGGAAAGTTCGGCAGCTAAAGTTACACAACCAAAACAACGTAAGTCAGTGCAGCCTCGCCAAATCGCTCACCAGCTGTACCCGTATGATAAATAAAGCAAGCATAAATTTATTACCCAAGCTGTCACAATTTCTAAATAATAGAGGATAATTTTGATTTTTTATACTTTGAGACTGAATACTTTACTAAATAAAGTATTTTGAGTAAAATTAACCAGTTTTTTTGCTCATTTTTTTAGTTTTTATATAGTAGTGCCAAGTGACCTGGTAGGTTAATTTTATCAAATGAGTAACTATGATTTCGGGAAGGTGGGGTTGTTATATCGCAAAATTTATCGTTATCGTCAAAATGCTTTGAAATATCACGATATTATGTTTGAGCCATATCACCCATCCCTACTCTGGACGCCACGTCCCCACGAAGACACAACATAACGCTCCCAACGCCTCATTCTACCTGATACTTGCAAATTGGCAACCCTGATCATGTCTGATAATGGTCTGATTTCACCCGAAAGCAAGTTGGAAGAAAGAGTTAAAGGTTAAGCTCAAAAGTGAGCTTTGCTTCGGGTGTATACCAAACAACTATTTGTAAAAGCACACCACTTAAATTGTTTTTAAAGAGCCAATGAACACTGGAAGTATTTTCTATAGACTACAGTGTAAACTCAACAGTTACAATATATCACAAAGCATTTTGTCAGATTTTTGGACAGTGTTTGTCGCCCTGTTTATCCATCACAAGCTGGCTAAATGCTAGGTAGCGTTAGCAACAGCGAGCATGCTGCGTAAGGTTAGCGCCCGCGCCTCGAAAATATAAAGCACGTGACATAAATACACCTACATATAAAAACGATTGCATTAACATTTCAAATACCCAACAGCGGAATTTAATATTGAATAAAAATCTAAACGATACTTACACACAACCTTATAGCTGTTTGCTACTACAAAACAACAACAGAGGGTTGATGGGTAATAAAGACGTAACTTCCGGGTGTTGTGCCAAAAAGTGATCGTCTGCCATAAAGTGATTTTTGATGTTTCTATGTGCTTTTGTATGTAATGTCTTCGCTCATATTGGTTTATAGAGTGCAGTCCACATGATTTATGAAGGGCTTGTATATAAAATGAAGAAATAACCTGTTTTGCGAGAATCTTTAGAAGTTTGTATTATTGTACCTAGATTATAATCAAGCCAGTGCTTTTTGGCCACTCTTTATAAAACTGTGATGTTATATTTGTTGCAGTCACTTTGCCAAAAAACTGATTGTAGCTTCTACCTTGTGATAGAAATCCTGTTTCTCTCTCAAAATGACTTAATATCATTTTCATGAGAGATATGTTTAACTTGTGTTTCACAGATTATAGATCAACAAGTCATTTACAGACGATCACTTTTTGGCAGAACACCGGGGTTGCGGAAGTGTCGTCATATTGAAACGCTGTCAGGGAAATACCGGCATCGAGGGAGAAAACGTGCTTTGAGCGAGGCGAGAATAATTCGTTTGTAAACACGGCAGAAATGGAAACTAAAGCGGAGTCACACAAACGTTACATCTGCTCGTTTTCCGGGTGCTCGGCTGCTTATAACAAGCAGTGGAAACTGGACGCTCACCTGTGTAAACACACGGGAGTGAAGCCGTACTCGTGTAGCCGCGATGGGTGCTCTAAGGCTTTCTGCAGTAAGTCCCACCTGGCGAGGCATGAGCTCAGCCACAGCGGGGAGAAGCCTTTCAGATGCACCGTAGACGGCTGCACGGAGGCCTTCACCACCAACGCAAACCGGACCAGACACATCGGCCGCGTCCACAGCCAGGAGCAGCGGAAATACGTTTGCAGATTCGAGGGCTGCGGACTCGAGTTCAAGAAGAACAAACAGCTGAAGTCCCACATGTGCGAGCAGCACACTCAGCTGCCCCCTTATCAGTGCACTTACGAAGGCTGCAAGATGCGATTTAGCTTCCCCAGTAAACTGAAGCGTCATGAGAAGGTGCACAGAGGGTATCCCTGCAAAGAGGAGAGCTGCACCTTCACAGGGAAGACCTGGACAGAGTACCTGAAGCACAGAAAGGAGCACCACAGAGTCACCCTGAAGTGTGACCAGTGCAGCAAAGTGTTCAGGGACTCCTGGTTTCTGCGGCAGCATCAGTACATCCACTCTGATATGAGAGTGGTCCTCAAGTGTCCCAAGGACAGCTGTGACAGGTCCTTCACCACTGCCTTCAACCTGCAGAGCCACATCGGCTCCTTCCACGAGGAGCGACGGCCCTTCGTCTGCAGCCGAGCTGGCTGTGGGAAGACATTTGCCATGAATCAGAGCCTCCAGCGTCACAGCGTTGTCCACGACCCACAGAGGAAGAAGCAAAAGAAGCCTAGAGCCAAAAGATCTCTTGCTTCCAGGTTAAGCGGTTACTCTGAAACGAATAAAGTGGTTTTCACAAAGCACCTGGAGCATATAGCACTCAGAGGGTCTGCGCAAGAGAGAGCAGACGAACCTGGCCCTGTTGAGCTGGTGTCCATCCTGCAGGATACGTCCTTGCTGTGCAGCCCTGCTGTGGACAGGCATGGACTTACAAACACCCAGGCTACACCTTTTTCAGCGTAGAGTCAACTGATGAGGAGCACACCAGCATTGTGTGAGCAGCAGGCACTTTAGAAGAACATTTATTACATGTTTTATCTGGCACAGGGTTGTTGGGAGTCTTGGTGTTAGAACAGTGTGGTGCAAAGCTATTTACAGTTTTAAGAAAGTGAACTGAGAATGAAAATCAGTGCAGGAGTGAACGCGGCTCCTGGTGTTTGTCCTCTGGGTGATGTCAGCTGCAGTCTTTCTCTCTGTTTATAGAATAATTGTTTTTCCAGAGCCATTAAATACATCTGTGATGTTTGTATTTCAGAAAATATTTTTACAGTATACAATTTGTAAGTTTTTGTCCTAAAAATAACTACAGAATGAAAGTATTTCAATAAAACCTGTGGGAGTAGTTTAGTTTTGTCATGAGTGCTCTTACATGGTCATTTGTATGAGTAGGTCATGATTTATGCTGATCATGAGTCCAGCAACTCCAAAATGCAGTTTGGTGATTTTCCCAACAGAGGATATGTAGGTAACAAATGTAACAACATCTCAAATTGCTAGTTAACGAGTACAACATGCTGTACTAATTTCTGGATTACACCACAGTGATAAATATTTTCCCCTTGATTGAAGGTGTAAGTTTTTGTAAAGTCTTCAAATCATTTTCAGCTGCAGTGTAGTCAGCAACACTAACAAATATTTGCTGATGATTCACAGTGATGGCATGCTTGCCTTCTCTGCATATGTGACTTCTGTGCTGCATAGTTCAGGTTGTTTGTGTGTGTGAAAACAGGTAATGGTGCTGTGACTAGATACATTAACTTTACAGCTGTATGTCATACCTAAAAAAATATCTTAAAAAGACAAAGATGTCAGATTTTAAAGCTCCACAGATGATGAAGAAGATGAGGGTTTTTTTTACCAGTCTGAATGTTGGTCTACAGAAAAGAGAAGATGTGGGACTGATGATAAATTGCTTCAGTATAACTGAAGTCAAGTGTCTGCATTTTAAAGGTGTTTCAGACACAGAAAATGGGATATCATCCAGGGCAGATTTGGGGTGATGTTGGTGTGTTTAATGATTATGTTTTTACTTTTGTATTTCCATCACAAGTCTTGGATTCTATATAAAACGGTATTCAAGTGTCTTGTGTTTAACTTGCTTATACCTGCAGACACCCTGAAAATGACAAAATGCTGGGAAAACTGCAGCGTTTTACAGCCAGTATTCAGTGTGAACTTTGTTTCACCTCATTCAGTACATTTGAGAGAATTGGATTCAAGCAAAAATCTGCAGCCAGGTTTCAAAATGTGGAAGCAGATTAATGCCAAGGATATCAACACTGCCTGCCTATCTGTCACATACAGGTGAAATATCACTGTGTCCTCACAACCCGCAGCGCTTGTCACCAACTTGCACATCCTCAGCCAGAGGAGAGTTTGTGTGTGTGTGCTGAGGAGATTAGCTGGAATAAAGCCCTGTGCATTCTTGTGCCTTGATAGACGATAGAGCATCTTGACATTCCAAGGCTAAATCCTTTCTGAATATTTCCAGTTACAGGAAGGCTTCTCCCTTCATTCCTGACTTGCTCGGTCCAGACGAGCCCTATATGGACTGACTGTCTGACCAGCTCATCCAGGAATGCACAGCAGACTGCAGCCAATTAGTACTCACAGAATATAAACATAACATGTCCTGCAATCAGTCCCTATTTTAAGAGCGTCCTACATGACTATCAGAGTGATAAAACTAAAATTCATCATGTTGAACTAGTTCTTGGATGTCACAGTTGCAAATCCTCTGACAGCACTGCAGTCATAAACACACAGGTACAGTGTAATGCATCCACTGTTACGCTGACATGTAATCAGTGTTACACTTTTTTCTTTGATCAATTTTGGTTTGTATTGTTTTTTGACACATACATTAGAAGTATATTCAATTTTCATGTTTCCCCATTACAACATATTGTATTGAATTTTCACTGCACCGTATCTGATTTTTGCCAGGCCACAGTTCTCCTAGTCCAAAACCATACCATAACCTCAGCTCTGTCTGTCTGAACACAATTAAACTGACAGCACCTGATTTAAAGGTAACTACTGTCCTAATTACTCTTTATAGCTTGAACACCTCACTTAAAAGTTTTAGCCTTGAAAACTTTATTAGGTGGTCTGTAATTGCATAATAAAAGCACGATATATAAGTAGTTACAGTCAGTCTATATTGATTTAAGAACTAGACGTCAGAGAAGCTGTGAAGTTGCCACTGCAAAGTCAGGCCAGTCTAGAGACTGGGTGGGCAAATGTAAAAACTAGGCAGGCACTGTTATTAGAATTGAAAAGGCCATGAGTACACAACTCGTCTTATTGGGAAGATTTCACACAGTCATGAAAAAGAAAGTTTTTACATGATTCTGTGCAGTTCTGTGAAACACCTTATCTCTCATTAACTTGTGGAACCACCTTTAGCAGCAACATCTTTTCTTCATGACTTTATCAGTCTCTCACATCCTTGTGGAAAAATGTTCTTCTTTACAGCATTGCTTCAGTTCAGTGATGTTTACAGGCACTCATTAATGCACAGTTCTCTTATGGTTCTACCACAGTATTTCAATCAGGCTGAGGTTTCAGGACTTGGACTGGGTCATTGCACCATTGATTCTTTCTTTTTCAGCCATTCTGTTCCACTGTTTTAGGTTTCAGACACATGTCCTGGCATTTGGCTCTAGAATATTTTGGTATACATAGGAGTGGATGGTCGGCTGCAAAGCAAGCCTAAATCATCGCCCCTCCACCACCATGATTATTAGTACCTGGGTGTTACTTACCCCTTTAACTCCTGTGGAAGCAGCAAAGGTGAACTCAGTTTTTACAGGACTGCAGAGTACTGTGATAACTTTCTTTTTCATGTGACTGTATATGAATTTGCCATTTTACAACGTAGAAAAAAGACTTTTGTGGTATCTGGGATGAAAAGAAGTCAACAAAAAAAAGTGAAAAAGAGACGTTCAAGCTTTGCTCGACTTTGGATATTTATTGAAGCACAAAGAAAGAGATGATTCAAGCACCTCTGCTCTTCATCAGATCATTGGTTCTTTGTGGTGCAGTAAAAAGTAAAACTGTGCGAGCTGTTAAATGGTAAATGGACTAGTTCTTATACAACGCCTTTCTACTCTTCAAAGCGCATAATCTTTTCTTTTGAAATGGTTATTTTCCCTGACTTAGAAAACATATTACCAGTGCTGGACAGAGCAATTTGGTCCATAAAATTATAAAGAAGCATAAGTCGCATCCATCTCCTTAATTTTATTGTGACATCATAATGCTGGGTATCTAACTTTAGAACAATATCATCCAGTGTGCTTGACCAGTATATAAATGTTATCACATTTCCATCTTTTCTGTTTTTGCTAATTTACAGAAACTGGTGCTACGTTCTTTCCATTCCTGTATTCTGACAACACCGGAATTCCAGACTGGCTCTTCACACTGTAATCCAAAAGGATTGCTCTATCTCCACTGTATTTCTCCCACCAACTCCTCCGCTTTCCCCTGTCTCTTTGACAGGTGGAAGGAATGTGTCAGGTCCTCTGCCCTTTCGTTTTCTATGCGAACAGCTGGAAAATTGAATAACAGTTTTAACTTAAATGCAGCTTAGTGCAAGCTGATAACACACATATATATACATACGTCCAAAACAGATAAGCAAGTATATGTGGTGTGTAGTGCCTCTGTGGCACTGTGGGACGATTCTGTATTTGGTGAGTTCTTATTTGCAACAAAGTAAAGGACTGGTCCTGTTCTACATCCTGAATCCCAATCAGTCCTTCAACCTCATCCACTGGTTTTCATCAGAATATGGAAGTGGAAAGCACTGTTATGTAACTAAAAAATGGGCCATCACTAACAGTGTGTGACAAATGTGGTCTCAATGAGGGGGAGATGGTCTGCGTATAAACAAGACTCAGATGTGTGAGCGTTTTTATTTATCTGTGTCCAAAAATAACTAAGTGGTCACACACACTCTTTCCAAGATCGGGAATTCATTTTCATGCTAGAGGCATTTCTGTTTTTAGGTGCATGATTTAGATTCCACATGCTAAAATATACGAGTGAAAACGTAAGATGTGTAAATCTTGCTGTGCAAATGGTAATAAGCACAGCAATCAGACCAATGAACATTACTTTTACAGAGTCTTCTTAATATTTGAGGCCTGGCTTCAATCCTTTAGACGAAAGGAGTGTGTCCAAAGAGATTTTAAGTGTATTTATTACAGCATTAAACAGCACCATTTCTCATCTATTATACCTCTGTTGATACCGAAATCTTGAATTGATAATGGCTCACAAAAATTACTGCCAGGAATTTCAATAATTCTTTCAAGGATCAAGTTTTGAAGCCTGAGTAGATTTCTTCTTTGAAGGAAAAACGACTTTAAGCTCTTTAACGGTAAAATGCTTGTCTAGTCAATCAACTTATTTTATCCTTACAAAACACTAATTCAGTTCTTTTCCCCCTTGAACTATCTGTTATAGGTTTACCAGCAGTCATTTTGTTTTATTCTCTTTTATTCCTTTCCAGCTCATATTAGTATCAGTCTCCAGAGTTAAACTAGATGAACGCAGAGAGGACAGACTATCCTGCAGGAAGCATTCAAAGGAAAACAAGGAGATTATGTAAACTGGTCATTCTGTATAACATCACTCAAAATGTTCCCTCCTGACCTGCTCAGAATCAGATGGCCTCTTTTTGTATGGTAACTTTGGTTTATTGGATCAGTCCAAATCTTTATGGTCATACTATAAATATGTACAGGCTTTTTCATTTGCCGTATATTTTTCACAGTATTTCGAAGCGCTCATAATTTCATTAGTACATGTCAAACCTAAAGTGCTCACTCACTCAGCATCATCATGGCTTTAGCGCTCTTGGTCATAAATTTAATACTTGCTAAAATATGACTACATTAGAAAATTATCTGGACACGAAGGACTCACAGCCAGAAGCTGAGACTGCCTTTCATAAAGTGTCGCTATTTTGACCATCGATGTGATCCTTAAGTTTCACAGAGGTGGTATATGGTATATATGCCTTCCAAAAAGAATTATGACTGGTTAGACCACAGGACAGTTTTCACCTCAGTCCATCTTTAATAATGGATCATGTTTACATGTTTTTTATTTATTGATTTAATGACATGGTAACACTTTAAGTTACTGAATGATAAATAGTTTTTGATAATACTAATGCTAAATACCAGTACTGTCAGACAGCACATGTGACACATTAAAGCTGGCTGCTTTAGTCTTCCAGTAAGCCATGACAAATACCTAATTTAAGTCTTTCACAGAGAAAAGAAATCAATTCAAAATGTTTTGGCAGCTTACAAACAAACTTGAGCTTGTTCCATTTATTCAGCATGATTATCGAGTAGATTTGCCCTGTGCATGGATGGTAGAAACATTTTGTTTCTTGAAAGCACTAAATTCCAACAGCACTGCCCATTTAGGGCCTATTACCGTTACATAATGCATATTCTCCATATTCCACTTGTCAGCTACACATTGCTGATGAAATCCCTCAATTTATGGACCAGCTCAAGACAAGCCACCCACTATGGAAAACAGGCCCTCTTATGTTCTAATTATAACCTCCCTTTTTTAGTGTGCTTCACCTTTTCACATCTCTTGCATTTAATCAAAAAGTGGAATATCAGAGGGCCCCAATTTAAGACATTCCACACTGACTCAGCTGAGTCCTTAACACTTCTTCTCATGCATTTCCTACATGGGTCATTAGTTTATTTATGTTTCGATCAAGTTCTATCTACGAATGTTCGGCTATATGCTCGTCTGCCTATCTACCGATTCATATATCACACATAGCTCTCAGCATTACCAAGGTGACATCACTGCCCAGTCCTCAGCGGCTTTTAAGAAGCCCTGAGCCTTTGGGAATCCATATTGCTAGGGGCCAGCATCCTCTGGAAAAACATCTGGGAGAATCTCAACAATAAACCAGTGATTTACATCAATTAGATAATCTCAACAGGACAAATTCTGGGTCAAGCGCCTGCCTGCCCTCCTACGCTCCCTGTCAGGCTCAGGTGAGTGGGATAGTCTGTTGGCAAGTAATGGGTTAGTGTCTGTCTCCCCCTTCACCCCCCCCCCCCCCCCCCCCCCCCCCCCCCCCCCCCCCCCCCCCCCCCCCTTTTTTAATCACCTTGCTCAAATCCTACCCTTTCCCCTTTCCCATCAACCACCCCCCCCCCCACCTGCG
>VOQJ01043869.1:0-11035 GCA_015052665.1 Apistogramma diplotaenia
TGAGATGAACTTAAACTGTTTTATTAAAAGAAAAGCAAGGCAAAACAAAACACAAAATGCCAACAGCATCTCTACCTGGCTGAAACAAAAGGCACATAGCCAAACCAGGGAGAAAAGGCAAACTAAACTGGAAACACTCGGATGGGGAACACTGACGAAGACTAATGACGAGGACAAACGACGAAGACTAATGACGAGGACGCAACAAAGAACAGAGACAAACTGAGGGCTTAAATAGACATGTGAGGTAATCAGGGCAAGTGGAGACAGCAGGGAACACAGGTGACTCAAATCAAACTAATAACAGGAAGCAAAACTAAACACAAAGCACAAGGAGACGAGACTATCAAAATAATACAGGAAGTGACCAACCATGGAACACGTGCCGACTTTACACTGGAGACTAAACAGACAAACGGAGGGAGACTGAGGGGAACTAAACACAGAAGAACCATGACACAAGAAACACAAGACTGAACACAGGAACATAAACACAAGCTCAGAACACAGGAACATAAACACAAGACTGAACACAGGGGAACTCGAGTGACTTAATGACCAAAAGCTAGAATACAAAACTACAACAAGGTGAACTCAATGCTATAAGCAAAACTATCAAGACATACAACACGCAGACTACAAGAGAACTTAAAACTCTGGGCCACAGGCCCAGGAACACGACAGGTTTGTTGCCTTTCCGAAGCATTCGTACTCATCCGCTCCAGGAAGCTGGAAACGTGACGCTATGCATGCAGTTACATCAAAAATGCACAAAAGACAAGTGTATTAAAATGTATTTCTCTGTGTGGCCATTAAAGAAAAATGTCTTTAGCTCACAGTAAAGAAGAGCTGATCTGCTAATTGTGTGTGTGTGTGTATGTGTGTGTGTGTGTGTGTGTGTGCAGAGCTGAGGGGAAGCTGAGTGATAGGACTCTTTCGAAACTGCCTTTGATACCATTAATGATGGTTTCTAAACTCAGAGGCTCAGAACCTGTGTTGGTTTCTCTGGTTCTCGTCTTCTCTCTCTTTTCAGTCACATCTTCTAACTGCATGTCCTCCTCTGCTTCCTTATCCTGTGGTCTGCCCCAAGGCTCGGCTCTGGGACCAGTTCTGTTTGCTCTGTATCGGACACATCCTGAACAATATCAAGGGCATTTCTTACCATTGTTACGCAGATGATAATCAGTTGTACATGTCTTTTAAACCCCACAATGTTAAAATTATCTGTTCTTCAAGACTGCATTCATGCTATAAAGACCCTGATGGCAGCAAACTACTGAATCCATCTCTGAATACAAAGAAAGTGAAGTTCTGGTCTGTGCCCCTGACAGCTTTGTTCATCACAACCCAAAACCTTGGACCGCTCTCATCTTCTGTTTGCCACACTGGGTGTTACTTCTGATCAGGCGTTTGCTTTGGAGAAGCAGGTTAAAGTTCTTGTTTCCATCCCTGCGCAGCATTGCTCGTCTTAAACATTTTGTGTCTCAAAGCGAAATGGAAACAGTTACACGTGCATTTATTTCATCTCGCCTTGACTACTGACTTTGCCTGTTTGAACAAATCATTACTGGATCGTCTACAAATGGTCCAAAATGCTGCTGCAGAGCTCCTCACCAGCTCTCCTCAAAGGTCTCATGCAGCACCAATTTTGGCTTCTTTGCATTGGCTCCCAATAAGGTTCAGGATACATTTCAAGGTTCTGGTGATCACTTTGAGAGCTCTTCATGGTCAGATGGCCTCAGAGAGCTACCATCCAGATCCCTGAGATCTGCTAACACGTACCTGTTGGCTCTAAATCAAAGTTTAGGACTAAGGTGACTGTGCTTTTGAGGTTGTGGCCCCCAAGTTGTGGATCTCGCTCTCACTAGACTTAAGATCTGTAGACTCACATGTACAGGTTGGCTTTTACTTAATTCCATGTTTTATTTTATTATTTATTGTAAAGCACTTTGTGAACCTTGTTCTTGTAAAGCACTGTAGAAATAAACTTTACTTACTTACATTAATCTGAAGTCGTGCATGAAAAACAAATTCAACAAACCTTTAATAAATATTTATATGTATACTTGTTTGTGTTATACTCACATTACATTATAAAGGTCTTTTTCTCTTTGCATTTGATCTGTTTGATCTGCAGATTTAGTTCGTTTGAGCTTCTGTTAACTTCAGATAAACTGGAGGAAAAAAGAAAAAAAATTCCCTATTTTGTGTCCATTTAGCCAGAAATGACCTCAAGACTTCTGAATGAAACCAAAGCGGGTAACAAAAAAAGACCCTTACTTTTATTTTGTAACCACACAACCTGCACCACCCAAAAACAACCGCACGCACTAATCTGCAGGGACACTTGTTGGAAATCAGCGTGCTTTCCTTCCACAACTTGGATGGAAATTACAATTAAGTCACTTTTTGGCATTTTAATGGCTCAATGACATCAACAGTGACCAAGGAAAACAGTCAAACTCGAGAGAAGCTGTGGCTTATTATTGTAACCTTCCACGCCTGAGAATGGAAATTATAAATTGGAATTAGATGAATTGGAGTATGTAATAAAAACTGAACTAAAAACCACAGGAGAACAAAAGATGTCTTGAAGTCAAATGGCAGGCCGAGCCTCCGGCCAGACGTGTTGAAACTGTGTGGGAGAAGACAGCAGAGTAACACTGGGTGTTGAGGTTTTTAACCCCGAGGCTGCCAGGAGAGCTGCTTTTCCCGCTGCATGGGAATGCCATCTTTGAAGCTCGTTATAATCACGCTGCACTGGTCAGAAAGACCTGTTTGTGACCAGTCCAAAGCAGCTTTGATTCCCAGCAGGCCTTAAATTCATAGGGAGATTGATTCCATCTAAGTGTCCCTGAAGGGTTAAAGCAGCAGAGAGATACTGTTTCCATTTCTGGAGCTCTGTTTGATCAGAAACAGTGTTTCAGGAGACGCTGGGAAAGAGCCGCTATCCAACCTGATCCTCGCCGTCTTGTTTCTGTATTGAAGAGTGACTTCATAACCCAAACCAGACAGAGCAGACAGGCGGCCCTTTATGAGCGCCGTCACACAGAACGGCTGGGAAACGTGTGAATCGCATCCTGGCTGCAGCACTTTCCCTCACTCTGCGCCGAAAATTAGAAAAATCCAAATCAATTGAGCCTAAACTTAATTAGCAACCGCTGACGTTGATGATTGTGACATCAGATGTTGACTCATCAGCTCGATGCACCGCAGATGCTGCATTGACGGTTTTGCGATACGGATCAAATGTTGCCGCGGTGACAGTCGGGGTCAACTCCCCTTTTTGTGCTTCCCAATAAAAACACATGTGGGCGCTGTGCAGTGAGCAAATATTTATCCACCACTTTTAATTAGCGCAGCAATTTCACTATGAAATTAAGCATCTCCATCATAACTCGCGCGCTAGCACAGAAGCCTGCGTACACAGCACACACGAAGAGAGCCTGAGATTTGAAGGAAGAAATGATGCAAAAATAGCAACAAT
Source organism: Apistogramma diplotaenia (assembly GCA_015052665.1). Taxonomy (NCBI): domain Eukaryota; kingdom Metazoa; phylum Chordata; class Actinopteri; order Cichliformes; family Cichlidae; genus Apistogramma; species Apistogramma diplotaenia. Next base: position 3,488 of record VOQJ01043869.1, read on the forward strand.
GTGGAAGCAATTTATGCTAATTAGGCTTTTATTTATGGTCCAATAATTGGGTGCATTTGAATTGTTGATGATGTTTTTTCTCCTTATTTTTCTCCCCCTGTGTTCCCCCATTGCCCTCCTTCTGAGAGAAGATCAAAGCGGGCGCACTTGAATAGATGTTAATGGTGCGTGGCTGTCGTCTTAGTCCTGAGTGGCTGAGATCTCTCCAGCGAAAGAAAAACAGCCAATTTAGGTCTGCGCGGACACAATTAGCACAATTTATGTGTGCCTTTCAGGACAGCACTCCCGTTTAACCCACGAGAGGGGATCAGCATTCATGCTGTAACTATGATTTTCATAACCTTTAGCTCCCCGTGCCTTTTTGCTGCATCTGAGGACTGTAGATCAAACCGTTGGCAGATGCATTAGAAGCACTTGAACTGAAAGTGACGCTAATTCAGGAATAACCTGCACGATTCGGTAGCAGCGCTGCAGGAACATGATGAACTGTGTGATAAATGCTGGCATGAGGAACTTGCAGTTGAGAAATTGCGCTTTGTCTAACACAACAGCAATCACATGCAACTCATCCTTCAAAATGTCCTGCCGGTTAGCCCACCCACAGAAGTTTCCCTCTCAAAACAGGGAAGCAAATCAATTTTTGTGTGTGTGTGTGTGTGTGTTTCTTTGCATTGCTTTGCTGTAGCCTGAGGCAGTGCTTTTGAATTTGAATGAGAAAAAAATGGTGCAGCCCGGACCGAGTGGAGGAAACAAGGTGCATTATGTAGGTGGGAGGTAACCGTGCCATTGAGAGACAATTAGCATGAAGCCCAGACCTTTGGAGGCTGCGGAGAGTGCGCCTGACAGAATGAAAAGATTAAGACTTGAGAAAAGATAGCAGGGCATGGGAAAATCCAAAGGGAAGCAGGCCACTGAAGCAGCCAATGAGCGAGGGAGGGACAATGAGCATTTTTTTTCTTTTCAGTGAACATTTATGTGCTCCTATCAGCTGCCAAGAGCGAGCGCATTCCTCCATGGTGCTGCTTGTTTGTACGTGACTTTTGTTTCCTCTGCGTGCAGATGCCAGCCTGTCAGGAGGGTGAGACACATGCAAAGTGGAGGCGACTGCAAACTATTCAGCTACAAAACTCCATCAGGTGCTAGCAAGAGCTGTTAGGTCGCAGCTAGGCGGCACTCAGAAGCCTGCACCGGGCTAGCTCCCTTCCAGATCTATAACAACTGTTAATCCACCCAGCAAAGCCAATTTTAAATTTATGACGCAGATTATCTGTGCACTGTAACATTTAGCCTCTGTCCGGTTCACTTACAGGCCTCATGAGTAATAATCATCCCATGCAGCCTGGAAACGAGTGCAGAGGAAGCAGCAGGAAGGTCAAAAGGAGCAGTTCCAGCTGTCTCTGTGTAAACAGCACGAGCGCTGTTTACTGAATGTGCATTCACACACCTGTGTGTGTGTGAGAGAGTTTACGTACGTGCTTCACACACATTCACACTCCCACAGCAGCGTGCAGGCAGAAACACTCGACTCGCATAAACATCACAACAGCAGGCCGCAGAGAAAATGTGGTAATTGCATACAGTGCGGAGCAGCTGTTTGTGTGGCTCATAATGTGCCGTCGCTGAGGGAAGACTTCAGCATCGCATTAGTCTGGGTCGCTGAGCTCAGCCGGAGAAAGAACCGGGGTGTGTAGCTGTGTCTGGTTCCTCCGCAGGGGGAAACACGAGCTCAACTTAAACAGTTCAGATCAATGGGTGGCATCTCTGAGAAACTCTCACTTTGACTTCACGCTGACTCTTGTGATGGGGACTTTTATTCCGACTTACTGCTCTAATCAGTTCAGACTGAAGACTGATCGTTTTATGAGACTAAGAGACTTTCGGCTGAAGCCGTGATATCATTGGCTAATTAACCCTAATTATTTAAGACCTGACTGATGACGGGACTGCACGAATACTAAGGTTCACCAAAAATGGTCACACGGTGAGCTGCAGATTTGAAGTTGCAGTACCGTCATCAACCACTAGGTGCAAATGTGTAACAACTCGTCCTCTAACCAGCTTTATAAAAACATTCATGTATGATTTCTGCCATCATCAGGGCTTCATGAAATTCAGGTCAATTCAGATCAGTTCTATGGCACTTTATTAGGTACACCCCAGTGACGTGCAGTGAGTATAATACAGAGATTTAGTTCATATAGTAAAGATGGAAAAGAACTTTAAAATACAAATCACTGAATAAATATAACCATTTAATGTATTTTTAAATTTCATTTAAATTTTGAATTCAGGCAGTTCTGAAGGCAAAAATAAACACACATCAGGAATGAACAGAGTGCATCATGGGAGGACCCGTTAACTAAGGGATGATCCAGGCCTAACTTTGTCAACAAGGAAAGGCTGAAGATAATAAGTTACTGCTGCTCATTTCCTCAGAGAAAGTGCAGAAACACCTGAAGACGGGGGCCTGGCTGAAGGTGGACCTGGGCTGGCACTATTCTCACTGTCTCATGGAAACCATGACGCACATTTTAAACTTTCAAACCCAGTTTCTGACTTCCCCCGTTGCCCTTGCAGACCCCCCACCCCAATGCAGCACTGGAGGGAACAAAAAGTCCTGGAACGGCTCATGCCCGAGGATAAGTGTTGTAGAACCATCCAGTTTTCCTCTGTGGTCACTTGGTCTCCAAACCTAATCAAAAAAACAGGAACCCACATGCAACTGAACATGTTTACAAGGAAAAATGCTAAAGTCCAGCTTTACAAACTCATAAAAGGCTTCAGTAACAACCAAACCATGGAAAGTTCACAAACCCTGAAAGAATCACATACCAAACTTGTTCAGTTTAATAATATAATCCAGTCAACAGCGAAGCCTGGAACTACCCTCCTCCCTCAAGGGTTTCCATGCTTTGCATTAAGTCCACCTAAGATGAAATCTCCTCTCACTGCAGTAAATGGACTTTTAATGGGCAACACACACTCACAACAGCAGACACCACAAGGTGCTTTATACTGCAAGTGTGAAACCCAGACAGTCAAACGGCCCCCATGCAAGCAAGCACTTGGCAGCGTGTTTCGGTGGGCGGAGCGTGTTTCGGTGGGCGGAGCGTGTTTCGGTGGGCGGAGCGTGTTTCGGTGGGAACCCCGAACGCCGTGTGTTTACAGTGAAAACCCCACTGGGTACCTTTAACAAGAAGCTGCTCCTTTCTGCGCTCTGATCCTCTCGATTTCAATCCATCTTTATTGTCCCTGTGGGCGAATTTTCCTTGTAGCCAGAAGCATAAAAGCATAGAACACAAACACACAAAGTATAACGCAATTCTCAGGAGTCATAAATCCCTGTGTTGAACATCCAGAAAGCAGCCTTCACTTATAAATGTATTAGCATCGTCCTTCTGAACACATTCTTATTTCCGTGTGCGGCTCGGCAGCTGAATGATTTTCAGGTCATGTAAAAGTGAGGTGAGGTATCCCTGCACGGCGCTGCTGCAACAAAACAAACTTCTCTCTCGCTGATGGTTTGTGATTGTGGTTTGGAGCTGCAGCAGCAGCCTCCCTCGCTTCATCACCATGTTTGTTTTGCTGGATTCAGATGCTGGCAGCAGAAGCAGCATTGTTCTCAGCTCTCAGTGAGCTGCTCCTCAGCTCAGCACAATGAAAGAAATGCTACTGTCCTGACCGAACCTGCAGCACACACACACACACACACACACACACACACACGCATCTCTGCAGTAAGCATCCCTGTGAGGTGGAGGTCAATCATGCAGGATCTCGTGGCACTAATTTTATTTGGTGTCAGTAAACCTTCATGACTGAAGCTCTCGGTTTTATTTCCTCGTAGTTGCAGAAGTGTAATTAAATAATCACTTCCTCAATCAAAGTCTAATCTTCGCTAACCATGATTGAGATAACTGCACTGTAACCATTAAAGCTTTAGATATAATTGCTGGCCCTGAAGCTTTTAAACGACCTCGTCGACATTATAAAAAGTAAAAAGCCTTTCCCTCTTTTATTCTCTCCATTAAACTGCAGCTGAGGCATCAAAGTGGCCGTTAGCGGCGGCTAAAGCAGTAAACATTTAGATAGCCGGGCGCACTCGGCCACACGGAGACCTGATGATGTCATGATGTTCCACACTGATCCTTGAGTCTTGGCCCTGCTTGTGAGATTTGCTCGTCGACCATCATGTATGCAGTGTGTTTGTGTGTAAGTGTCATTAATCCGCGGCGGACCCCTCCCGTGGAGCTGGAGCTGTGGTCCAAACACATCGAGTGTGATTAAAGCCCTGCAGCCGCAGAGTTTAGAGCTCTGAAGAAGACTGGATGAGAACATCCACCCTCACGGACCTGGTCTCACAGTACTGCGATGTGTCATTGCTGCCTCTGCTGTGTGAGTCAGGGCACGAGAACCTGATTGTTTCATGAGTAAGAGAACAACCTTTGTTTTTCAAAACAAAAGTCCCACCGCTCCGCAGCAGAACAGAGAGAAACCACACAGCAAAGCAAAGCAAATAACCAGTCAGGTTAGCAGTCAGGATGCAGCATCAGACCAGCGCATGTATTTCCAATGAGTGTTTTCAGCTGCTGATGTTTGTAATGTTACTGTGATGATAAATGTAACGGCCAAATACGATTAAAAATAATTGTTCACTCTTACCTGTGAAAGGTGAGCCCAGGTGATCCAGAACAACCAGAGTCCAGCAGCTCCGTCGTGTCAGGTTTGCCGTTTTTGCCACATCCAACATGGCGGCTACGCTAACGTACGCTTCAGCGCTCAATGTGGCGTCTACGTATGTTCTTCTTCCTTAGCATTGTTACTGGCAAACAACAGATGCTTCCTGTGGTCTGTTACACATGTGACATGGTTTAATATGACGCGTCGACTTCAGAAATTTAAGGTCAACAAATGTTTGTATTCGACGTCATCGATCACAGGTGAGTGTCAGGTGATATTAGTGCAGGGATGCCCAGATTCAGGCCTCGGGGGCCGGTGTCCTGCAGCTTTTGGATGCAGCCCTGCTGCAACACACCTGAATCAAATGGCTGAATCAGCTCCTCAGTGTGCAGTTAAGTTCTCCACAGTCCTGCTAATGACTTCATTGTTTGACTCAGGTGTGTTGAAGCAGGGCTGCAGGGTTGCATCCAAAAGCTGCAGGACAGCGGCCCTCGAGGCCTGGGTTTGAGTATCCTTGTATTAATGCATGCTGAGGACCACAGCTGGCCAGGTGAGGTACAGCACAAGAGGTTCATGTTGCACTGCACGTGGATGTGCAGTGCACCATCCAACAGGGGTGTCAAACTCACGTTTCTGGCCCCGCCCCCTACTTAGTTAGTTACTTTTATGTCATTTTGCTTAATCCTCTTAATTGGGGGGTAAAGTGAAACATCAAAAAAGGAGCTTAAAGGGCCAAATTGTCCCATATTTATGACATCAGTTGCAGGCCGGAAGTAGGGTGGCTAGGCCGGAAGCAGCCCCCGGGCCAGGAGTTTGACACCCCTGATCTATAAAGAGTAAATGAGAAAAAAAAGACAAATCTGATAAAACCCACAAAAAGAAGCTTCATGTAAACTGTGATGAGAGTTTTATAGTTACAGTGAGTTTGAAATGATTTAATTGAAAATAAAAGTGACCCCATTTTGTTAAGTTCAAGCATCACGTTACTGTAAGCCAGAATCAGAGCGGAGCGAAACGATCACTAAGTTGCAACCTTGCGATTAATTTCGCTGTCGGTGCTCCGACGTGATTTATTACAGATTCGGCTTTTTATTTGACTCGTGTGTTCTGTGAACTGAAGAACATCTCCAGCAGCTTCGTCATCTAAACTCGAAGTGCGCTGATTGCTTATTCTGGAGCTGTCACATGATCCTCATTATCAGAGATTATTAATTTGCAATAGAAGCACTTTCCATTGTTTAAAGGGTTTCATTTTCCCCCACTTTTCCCTTCACAGCAATCGAGCAAACAATTCATAATAGAGGGGGAAAATTAACTGTCACTATTTAACAACCAATAAATCACTTTTATGAAGTTCGGACTCGTACTTGAAGCTGATTCTGTCTTGTGCAATAATCTGCTGATGCTTTGTGTTTCATTAGAGCTAAAGTGAATGCAAAATATATTAACATGTGCTTTGTAACAGCGTGGAAACAGGTGGGAGTCCTCAGTGTATACAGAGTCGTATGTATGACTCTGCTGGTTGCCAAAGACACGGTGAGTCAGCCGGCACTTAACTCAGCAGCATCTCCCTGAATTAGAAAACACAACAAATGTCAGAAATTGCTGAAGCGGCAGAATGTCACACTTGGGATCAGAAGCAGATGTGCTGCCTCTGCAGAGCCTGACTGAGTGGCTCCCTGACAGCGCGGTGACACCCGAGCCAGGGGTCTCCTGGTGACAGCGTCGTCTGTTTAGCATCCATCATACACTTCTATAAATGTTCTCAAGCTGGTGGCAACCGGAGCCGAGTTTCATCCGAGCCCCTCTGTGTTGGAGTGAAACCGCAGAGTTTCACTGAGCGAGAAAGGAGCTTTTCCAAAGATGGGACAGTCATCATCTTCCTCACACAGCCACACGAACATCTATCTTTCCCTTTCATTTCTCAGCAACACAGACTCCTCGCTCGGGCTTTCATGTGTGTTGAAAGGCATCGGCTGGCTGCAGTACACACAGCATTAAAGAACGCTTATCGGAGGAGAACCTCGCAGCTTTGATGCAGATGTGAAGTGAAGAGAGCCCCAAAGATCGGGGCACAACTTGAGAAGCATCCGTGTTGTTCGACACGTAAGCCTTCAGAGAACGGGCCGCTGCAGGGCTGCAGAGATGCAGAGCTGCAGGGCTGCAGAGCTGCAGAGCTACAGGGCTACAGAGCTGTAGAGCTACAGGGCTGCAGAGCTGCAGGGCTGCAGAGCTGCAGAGCTACAGGGCTGCAGAGCTACAGGGCTGCAGAGCTGTAGAGCTACAGGGCTGCAGAGCTGTAGAGCTACAGGGCTGCAGAGATGCAGAGCTACAGGGCTGCAGAGCTACAGGGCTGCAGAGCTGTAGAGCTACAGGGCTGCAGAGATGCAGGGCTGCAGAGATACAGGGCTGCAGGGCTGCAGAGATACAGGGCTGCAGGGCTGCAGAGATACAGGGCTGCAGAGATGCAGGGCTGCAGAGATGCAGAGCTGCAGGGCTGCAGAGCTGCAGAGCTACAGGGCTGCAGAGATGCAGAGCTACAGGGCTGCAGAGCTGTAGAGCTACAGGGCTGCAGAGATGCAGAGCTGTAGAGCTACAGGGCTGCAGAGCTGTAGAGCTACAGGGCTGCAGAGCTACAGAGCTGCAGAGCTACAGGGCTGCAGAGATACAGGGCTGCAGAGCTGCAGAGCTGTAGAGCTGCAGAGCTGTAGAGCTGCAGGGCTGCAGAGATACAGGGCTGCAGAGCTGCAGAGCTGTAGAGCTGCAGGGCTGCAGAGATGCAGAGATGCAGAGCTGCAGGGCTGCAGAGAAGCAGGGCTGCAGAGATGCAGAGCTGTAGAGCTGCAGGGCTGCAGAGATGCAGAGATG
>VOQJ01043873.1:0-16992 GCA_015052665.1 Apistogramma diplotaenia
GTGTACCTCAGTTTGTTCTGCAGTTCTTCCCTTTAAATCTAAACTCTCAGTTTCCTCTCCTCCTCTTCCTCCATCTCTGAGTGAACTTCTCTCTCTTTTCTCTCCCTGGAAACACAGCAGCTGTTCTTTTAGCTAGCAGACACACTGTGACAAACTGCACACACTTTGTGTGTTTGCTCATATTTGTTGAGCATTTTGAAACGTTGCAGGTTTAAAATGACCTGCAACACGGTACTGCCTTTATTTTCGCTCCTCTTCAGCAGAGCTAGCTAACATGCTGAAGGACTGCGAGCACATCTATTACAGACTCAGTCCAGCCCCGTTAGCTCTGATTATAGCACTATAAATGATACATAAATTATATGGTTTTGCATCTTTAATGTCTTTATATGCGATAAGTGATGGAGGACATGCCAGTATGATTGTCTCTTATGTGTTATTGTACTTTCATTTAGGCTGAGACCGTTTGATGTTTGATGGTGCAGTGACCGGAAATGCAAATTTTCCTCCGGCGCTTTAAAGCTAAAGTAACGAGTCTGTTTGAAAATGTAAGAAGTAGAAAGTACCGATATTTGTGTAAAAATGTAGGGAGTAAAAGTAAAACGTAGTCAGAAAAATAAATACTCAAGTCCAGATACCTGAAAAATCTACTTAAGTACAGTAACGAAATGTTTGTACTTTACCTCCCACCTCTGTAAACAACAGATGATGATTGGCTGACTGATGGAAAGCGACCAGCCAGAGAATGCTGCTCTGTACACCAGCTTGGCTCAGTAACTGTCGTATTTTGTCTTCTTTTGTTCGCGCTCAGCTATCCCTCTCCGCTCTTCCATTTTATGTTATTAAGATTATTAAGGGAATGGGAAAGTGTTACGTAGTGTATGTGTGTGAGGAGGGTTTATGATAACATAATGTATAACTACTAAAATAATGTATAAATATTAAAATAAATATAGCAACCCTACTTCGCTGATTTTTATTTATCGCGGGTGGTCCTAGAACATAACACCCACGATAAGTGAGAGATTACTGTAGTTCATTTTATTTTAACTTGAATTAATGTTAACTGCAGAATTCAAATGAAACATTTATATTGTGTTTATAGAGTGGTGATCTGTGATTACTAAATGACAGTCTTGTTTGAATGCATTTCTATATGTGAAACTGTCTAGCAGAGGGCAGTACTGCTGCATTGAGCTGCTGTTTGGTTTAACCCCTGACTCTAGATCAGAGGTGTCAAACATAAGGCCCGGGGGCCAGAACCGGCCCCTCAAAGACTCTGATCCAGCCCGCTGGATAATGGAATCCCTGTTTTGTCCTTGCTATAGAATTTTTTACGATGGCATCATAGTAAAACTAAATTTAAAAAAAAAGGACATTTTCTGTTTCTATAATTACAAGACAGTCTGGACAAAAAACTACCAGAACTTTTTCTGTAGTTTTACACATTTCTTACAACTTAAGCTCAAACAGTGGTACTGACAGATGACTCTGTCGTATAAAAACATTACATACAGCTTTTTTCTTATATTAAGACTGCGGGATTCAATATGCAGTTGAACGTGTGTACAAACAGAAAGGAGCTTTCTCTGGTCTGGCCCAACCCACTGAAGACTAAAGTGAGCTGCATGTGGCCCATAGTGCAAAATGAGTTTGACACCTCTGCTCTAGATAGTTGTAAGCCAAAGTAATGTATATGGATGACTTGGCTTTCATTTCTTGTGTCATTAGGTAAAGTTCAATCAGGCTCTGGCTGACCACTCCATGTCTGAGAAGCCTCGTCTCATCGATGGAATTGTTCTCACCAAGTTTGACACCATTGATGATAAGGTATTTTTGCTGTGAACACTTCCCTCTGTGAGCCATCTGTCTGTGCAAGTTAGAGAATATTTAATTAGTCTGAATCTGCTTTCCGGCTTGTGAATAATACATTACTGAATGTACTGTACTGAATACAATAATACATTGGAAAGCTGATATCACTCATTCGTCATCCTTCCTCCTTCGCAGGTTGGTGCTGCCATCTCCATGACTTACATCACAGGCCAGCCCATTGTGTTCGTGGGCACTGGGCAGACCTACAATGACCTGCGCAGCCTCAATGCCCGAGCCGTGGTCAGTGCCCTGATGAAGGCTTAAGTGGCCGTATGTTCTTCTGGTTATTCATCATTGCAAGGAAGCCTTTGCCACACTGCCACAAGATGCTCCAGCCCCGCTAAGCCCATGTTTCCATGCTGCTGTCCTGCACCCTCTACTTTTTGCATCAAATGAATGAACTAAATGTCAAACACAGGACGTTATTCTTCCGGTAAAGGACAAGCGTGCACTTGAAAAGACAGAACATGTCAAAGCCAGAGGAGCTTCCCTTTTGCATTGTTTTTTAACGTTTTGGGCCAAATTGGAAAGTACCTCAGATCAGTTTGATTTCTAAAACGGTAACGTCGCATTCAAATGAGAGATTAGCTGACTGGACCTAAGCTGTATCATCAGTTTACTGGTTTATGCAGTAAATGCTTAAAAACAACTTCCCTAACTGGCATTTGTCAGTTTTTTTTCCTTCTTCATGCAAATCAGGTCAGGTAGTCAGTGCTTGCTGGATGTGATGTTCCAGCAGCTGCCTGTGCCTGAGGAAAGCTTAGTGACCACAGTGCCTGTCTGTCTCCTGTCTTCTCATTCAACACACTAACTACATGGAAACTTATCCACTATGAATGATCAGAAAAAAGCAGCCCTGTTAGTCTAGTTGGGGGCGAATGGTTTATGACTGACAAGAGTGATAATGATATACTGGTTTCTCCTCGAGCTCCTCACCTATACCTAAGACAGGTAAATCCCTGACATTACATTATGAAGACTTTGATTCTCCAGTTTATAGCTTATGAAAAAACAGTCATTTTCTAAGTTGTTTTTTTTAAATAATCAGGGTTTCCATAGATGTCAGACTACACTTTTAAGTGGTCAATTAATTTATTCATTCATTTGTAAGAGAAAAATCAAAGTTTAAAACATCCCCCCCCCTTAAATTGTGGGAGTGCAATATAATAAATGAAGATCTATAAGGAAAATTTGCGATAATTTATGAGAGTGTAAGCATTTCTAAATAAAGTTGCTATATGCTATGATAGCCTGTAAGTGGCGCTTGTTCTGTTTTATGTTGCAAAGGCACACGGGCTGCTCCTTTATTGTGGTCATTAGAGATGCATGCATGACAGGACAAATGGAATACCAAAAGCTTTATTTTGAAAATGGTGCTTCTTATAAATATTACATCAGAAAACACATGCAAATATTAAAAATACAAAACAGGCTTTTACAGAACTTCTTTTTATTTTTCAGCACAGGAGTGGCAAAGAGGTTGCTACTGGCAGGGAACTGCTCTGCTATGAAAGCATCTGACCTTTACATTTTCAGAATCATTACAGTAACCCATCCCAAGTAGTGTGCAAATCAAGTTTTCCTGGTTGTAGGGATGAACGTAAATCAAGAGCAAGGGTTGTCCGCCATAGCAGGCTGATAGAACATCTCTTTATGGGGAAGGTGGGTCCAGGTTTAACTCAGCTCTTATTTACTGTGTCCAAATTCAAATATATGCATATATCGTTTTTGTCAAACTGAACTGATTACATACCATTCAGTTACCTGGATATTTCCCAAGAGCTGATGTTCCGGTAACATTTAAACCCATTATAGTGGGGGATGTGAGGTTGGCATTGACGGCTTAAAACTTGTTTCCCTTTTTAATAACTAAGTAAAAATGAAACGAGCAGTGAATCTGAAAAGCACCGACATAATTTAGGTTCCCCATAGATTCCTAAATGTATTCAACAAAAACCAGACTTGATCTCTCAGTAGATCTGTGGAGGAAAATGGCTGATACAGATCCTGGCTGTGTGTCTGTCAAGAATTGGGGCAAAAAGAAGAGGAAGGACTTGACTGAAAAGTTGAGAGGGAAAAAAAGTCAACATCTACTGGATTAAGTCCACTGACAATGTTAATACTGCCACACCAGTTGTAGGTTTGTGTACAGAAATACCAACAGGGGGTTTTTTTTGTTGTTTTTTTGTAACTGAAAATCAAGAACAGACTTGGATTTTCTATCAGCATACAGTCAGAAAACAGTTCTGAACAGGATGTTTAATCTGAAAATGTCTCTTGCAAATGACCACAGCTCCAAGTCCAAGAGAAGAGTTCATTCCTAACCTTGAAGGAGGCTTTTCTGTGCGTTAAAGCCATTCTGCTGTTCCTCCCCATTCTGCGAGGGGGACCCTGTGGACACACATTAAAGAGACAACATGCCACTCAAAGAGAGCTAGTATGACTGGCATTGTAAATGTGATGGTCCCTTTAATGCAGATCGTTCCTACTACCAATGTAAATAATCCCAAAATGCTAAAGCGGACTCGTGTGTTGGGCTCCATCCTGCTTACCCCAATCATTGGTAGACACGTCACGGTTGCAGATCTCATTGGCCAGCCTCTCAAAGTACTCGGGCAGGTCAGCGTACTCGTCACCATAGGAGATGACCTTGATGCCCTTGTCCAGCATGTTATCACGCAGCTTCTTGAACTCGCCCACATCCTCCCGTCGCACAAGCATGAAGTGCTCGAGGTCCGACTTGTGTTTGACCGCCTCCAAGAACAGAGCCTGGAAGGTTGTGTCATCTACTGTGCGCCCGCAGCCGAGAAACACAAAGGACTTAGTCTCATACAGCTTCTGGATCTCACGCTGCCGAAACCACCAGTAATAAAATGTATTAATTCACTCACACAACAGCTTTCTTTTCAAATAAGCGAGTGCAAGGACAGAGGCGAACTGTAAGCCATTTCTAAGACTGTACCTCAGTGCCACATCCTTTACAAATGTGTACATCCTAAGCCAAAAAGACGATTAACAGTAGTGAACGTTAGTGCCTACCATAACCTCAGTGTTCCTCAGTACATTTTGGTAGCCAGCAGGGTGCAGTACGATACCACTGGGGTTGGTGTAAACGCCGTGGATATGCAGAACACTTAACCTCCGTTTCTCCTGAGCCCACTCCAGCACCTGGACACACAAGCGCACACAAAGGCACCCTTAACAGTCCATTGCACAAAATCCTGTTTGGGCTGGGAAGGGAGTAAAATCACTGAGCAGCAGAGACGATATTAGCCCTGATGGAGATGAGGCATAAATACCAGGACTGAGAGGCAAAGCAACGGGCTCTCTCGGAAATCTCTGATCACTTCTGGCAAACTTGTGTTCTGTTCTGTTCTGTTTAACAAATCATTGAGCTAAGTTTAAATGTGCTGGGACACAAACGGCGTGACTGGACAGCTGAGAGTTTGCGGAAAAACTACTCAGTAGTGAAACAAACCGATGTGTACCAGGAAAACATGTACTTCCTTTTTAGCCCACTTTTTAACCAAAATCAAATATTGTTCAATGTGTAAAAATGGAAGTTAAACTTCCCTCCATCTGCTCAATACAAAGGGCTCTTTCAGTTCAAAGCCTTATTTATTTTTCTCCTAGACCAGCTAGCAAGAAGCCAGTGCCATAAATATAACTGACCAGTGAGCGACTTCAACCTTATGCTCAGAGCACAAGATAGTGTACAGGGCAAAGTTTAAGCTTAACCAAGCTTTCAATTTGTCATTTATTTTGTTTGAATTTTAAAGACCTAACAAAATGTTCGAGCAAACACATGGCAGAAGGACCTTTGCTCTCATTTGAATAAAAAGACTGACTGCATGTCAGCTTTTTTCATGCAGTTTCATGCACTGAAGCAAAAAAAAGATCAATCACAGTCCAAGAACCATTTACCTTCTTCTCATCAGTCAGGTCCAAAGACTCTAGTTTGGTGCCCTGATGGGCCGCATAAATTTCCAGCAGGTTGTCAAAGTTGGTGGTGAGAACCAGCGCGCCGCTCTCCATTAACTGCAGCACTGACCGCAGTAGATGTTTCCCTGCATGCTCCATCTTGCACTCCAAATCATCAAACACTTCGTACAGGCAGTCCTTGAAGAACGTAGATCTCACGTTGCCTGTTCTCTGTTAAAAAAATCATTTGAAAAAAAGCAGATTGTTAGTAGCAGATTAGTTCCAATAGTTCATTGCCTAGTTGGTGTTTTTACTTTTTTTTTTTACTTTACACGCTTCTATTTATTATGTTTATTATGTTTTAACATGGCCTCAGCACATCAATCCTTGGTACTGACCTTCGCAAAAATGTAAACAAAACTTGCATCTTAGGTGGCGTAGAAGAATGAGTTAGCTGGAGAGAAATAAAACGACTCTAGCGCACATTCACTTTTACTACCTAAGTAATGGACTTCACCTAAGTCTATTTAGAGATTATGAGCTGTGACTTAAATCTCATCCTTACCTGCTAAAGCCTTTAGTTAAAAACAAAAGGTAGAGGTGGGGGGGATCAGGCCGTTAAAAATAGCCAAGGGTAATGCACACAATGTACTGATCACGGCGATCCTAGCACAAGGAAATGCAGCTCTAATGGCCTAAACAGCAGGAGTACTTTCCACAAGAAGAAACTCATTATCCACATCTAGCATCTACAGCACCTGTGCTGATCGCTGTGTCCTTGCACTGTCTCCGGTCAGGACTTATATAATGACCAACTAAAACACTAGCAAGCAACGCTGGCTTGTAATTCTGAGCTTGCATTTTTTAAAATTCATTTAGCACTTGAAAAATGAAAAACTCTGGTTCATTTTTCAGGAGCATAATAAGAGAGTTTCACGAAACAAACCTAAGTAATTGCCTATTTGCCCAAATGACCCATTAACAATTCAACATTATGGTCGAAACGACTGTCGATATTACACGTCTCCCCTGAACTGAGCCAAATTATTGGTGAGCACACTTGTAATTAGCCTGTTCATTGCCAAGACTGAAAGTGTTACAGGATTTCAGTCTGTTTGAAAAGCATTCTGTTTAGGTTTTAACTTTGGATTACCCCCATTACAGTCCACAGCCACGGAGCCCACACGCAAATCCATGAAAGTGGGTTAAATTGTCTCTGTCTAATATTGCTGGAGTTAAACTGACCAACATCAGGTGTTTATTCAAGGGGGGATTTCAGGGTTTCTATCTAAAATATTTTAAGGCAGTTTTACTATTTTATTTTATACAGTTTTACCACATCTGTCAGGTCTAGTGCTCAACATGTGTGCCTCACATCAGCGAGAGAAATATTTGCACATGGGTTTTGTGAATGAAATGCCTATAGATTATACATTACTGTATGCTTGTGCTCTGCCTGAATGTGAAATCTGGGCTGTGGTGCATGTGTGTGTGTGTGGTGCTGGTTCACATTATTCTATGCCTGTTTTTTTTTTTTGATTGACCCGGCTGTGTCTGTAGCCAATGGCAGTGGGCTGGTGTCCACACGACTGTGGATTGAAATAAACACGATGGATAAAGCCATAAAAGCGCTGTTTGTTCCCTTTGTTCCAACAGGCTGAGGGCTGAAACAAAGCGTGTTTTATCAATGTCAAAGGTGCGATGAGACATGACTAACACAGGAGGCAAACGGTATTAAGTCTCCCATCTACCAACCCTGCTCCAGACCAGACCAGTTGAACTGAGTCACATGTAAATCCAAAAAAATTAATAAATAAAATTAAAACATTTTATACACTTTACATCCCCCTCCCAGCTAATTTGTGGCAATCTAATAGGTCCAGTGATTCATGGTTTGGTTTTTAAAAAAAAAAAAGTTCTTTCTCACCTAGAATCAGCCATTGTATATTACTCTTTAAGAAGAACACCTCTGCAACTTACCTCTGTTGCAGAGGTCTAGTGATATTTGCTTGAGTAGAGGAGTGCATCAGGAGCACATTTAGGCTTCTATTTGTTTCTGAGGCTATTTCAACACAGGTTTCTGTACATTATTCAGCTCCAACTGAGCAAGACTGATTGCCTATGTCAGGTTGAATTTGAGAACATGGTTGTGTCTGTCTGACCGTTGTCATCAGTTCCTACAGACTCCCTGCATCTCCCTCCTCCCTAACTATGATGCCATCTGGCCCCCTTTATGTACTGTGTGGTGAATTTTTAATTTTTCACAGTGTCAGGTGTCAGACTTCTTTAATAAGTACTTGTATCCTCATACAGCCTGCAGAAAAATAAGAGCAATGCACTAATTTGGGCACATAGCACAGTAACAGTGTTATCATTAACACACAGGTGTTTACCCTCATAGAGGGCCATACGGATTCTTCCTCAGCCTCCTCTCATTTATCTTAACTACCGCACTGTTTTCAGAGAGAAACATGTGTAAAACATGCACTTGCACAGCATTATTTTTGTTCGGACATTTTTTGCACTCACTGTGCAGGACCACACCTCTCTTCTGCAGTCTCACTGAACCTGTGAAAGCTTGTAAGCCCCCATTTACAGATTTTGTTATGACTAGGTGGGTTAGTTAAAGGAAATTCCTGACAGCTTGAGTAACCTCATCGCATCTCCAGCTGGTGTTAGCCTATGATATTCGCATGTTGCAGTTGCAGTTATCTGAAAGTATTGTACATTTTATCTGTCATTGATGTGTTGATGCACCTTTTATTTTAGAAATAATCCATGTTCTTTGGTTTTGAAAACAAAATATTCCCCCTTATCAGGGCTTCTCATCATAGTTTTAGATTTGCAAAGGGTGACAGGTCTGGACTGCTGCTAGGCCAGTTTAACATCCAGACTCTTATTAAGGAGGCCTGCCATTGTAATACAGTATGTGCAGAATGCAGTTTGATATTGATCTGTTAAAACTAGGCAAGACCTGCCCTGAAGAAAATGTGGTCTAAATGCCAGCGCACGTTGCTACAAAACATAATACTCATTAATGGAACTGTGACAGATGTGCAAGATACCCACACCTTGGGGCATGCTTGGGCCAAGAAAAGGTGGCAGTGTCTGTGGATCTCTTGTATTAATCCAGATGTTTCATATATCAAGTCAAACAAATAGGAAATGCTGTAAATCATCAAGCCTTATGTCACAGGCTGTAGGTGTTTTAATGAGATTTGGCTAAGATGTCTTCTGTCAGTCAAGGGAAGCTAAAGCACAATGTCCCCAGCTGAGGAAAACACGCTAAGCTGGCAGTCTGTCTAACATGTGTTTGTGCGCATGCAACAGGGTGGTGCAGGAAAGAAAGCCAAAGAGAAAAGGCTCAGGCAGGCTTACCGGGGAAAGTTTCTGAATGAGATCATGGGCCACATGCACCAAATTCTTGTCTTCCTGCATGTGCTTCTGGAAGCGCCGATTCTCCTCTTCCTCTAGCAGGTCAAAGTCATTGGCTGCATCAAGCAAGGCCTGGATGAGGCCTTTCCAGGAGCGGAGAGCAGGGACCTGAGGGGCCACCGCAGAGCTTACCCCCGTACCAATCACCAGGACAAGCTCAGGGGCTCGCTTAGTCTTCAGGCTGGGCAGAAGTTTCCTTTGGGGCAGGCAGAGATTGAGTGACGATGTTTCCAAAGATGGTGCTTCCCAAATCCTTCCGACAGCATGAAGGTTACACAAACTATTTTCAAGCACACTAGCATGCAGTGTGAAACTAAAGCCTACCTTTTATGTAGGGCTGGCAAAAATTAGGAACTCAAAAAAAAAAAGAACAACAAAAAAACCCAAAGATTTTAATCAGCCCTCTTGATGCATTAGTTATGGCCATACTGTGCAGCAGGCTCTAAAGCAGCCTCTGTGCTTACCTGGGCTTTTTAGCATTTGAGTCTGCATCCTGAGAATCCACTGCAGGCCGCTTCTCAGTTTTCACTGCTATAACAGAGGCCATTCAGCTCCTGTAATGAAAACATGAACGATCGACTGCAGTTTGTTAAGGGAATGACTGGTTTAGCAAACAAAACACAAGAAAACAATTCTGGATCCTTAATTATTTCTGAAGCTTCACTCTTAAGAATCCAGTTACATGGAAGTTGAATCCTATCAGATTAGCAAATTACACCTATCAAAAAAAGGGGGCTAGTCAATGAATCCAGCTTGCCTTTGTTCTGCATCGAGCATGTCCTCGGTCTGCTCTGCAAACATTCGTTCATTTCCTCCTGGAAACACACCTTACCTCAACTGGGAGTATGATATCAGCTAGTCATTAACTACAGTAGATAACAATAACTACGTTTTTTTTTTATAACTATCACTTTACTTTTATGCTCTCCCAGTTATTACCAAACCACTTAGTTGTAAATTAATAATTAACCTATTCCAGTTGGTTGACAGCATTCATTTATGAAGACACGTCAGTGGCATTACATCTATTACGTGTTTCAGTGTCGTTTACACCTAACACTACTGTACATTGGTCAGTATCAACAGCTTACTCACCTTGGTACCGGTATGGTAATGCCCACTGTTTACTTCAGTTCAAACAGAAATCTTCTTAATCTGAAGAAGGCGAAGGTCAGTCCTTTACAAAGTAAAATCCAAGTTAAAACAGCTTCAAAATCAATTTGACTTCGAAGCTTTTAGCTTTTCAACGGTGTTGAAGCTAACGTGGTAAATTACAGACGTAGTCTATTACTAAACAACCCAAAAAATTAACGAAACGCTTAAGTTGCTTAAGTTAGGTAGCCGGCGTTTGACAAACGCAAACTAACTTTGATGTTGTTTTTAGCCGATTTATCGCCTAGGTGCTTTTTAAAAACCAGAATCTGCCTGTTTTACTTGTCATGATGATCGTAAAGCATTTAAATTCGCTGTAAACCAATCCTTCTACAGTAGATAAGACTTATGCAAGTTAATGTCTTCGAAGTAGCGCAAACAGCATAAAGGTTACCGACTCACACCGTTAATCTACCCATTGCACCTCTCCGAAGTTGTGCGGTACGGTTGAAGTCACCGCCTGCGGTGCTGTGAGCCGGGTCATATGATGCTTTCACGTGCTGTATGAATGGCTCTACAAAATTCCATCGATGTCAAATTTGTCGATATGACTGTAAAAGTGTACACCTCAACTCATACATCACTGTCGATATTGAATAAACTTGTAAAAAGAAAAAAGAAAAAACACCTATTCTACATAATTGTTGGGTTTTTTAAAGCAAGATAGCAAGCTCTAGTTTGTTGCAATCCAATTATTAACTCGATGTTTTTAAATACACGATTCCTTATTGGTTATATCGACACACTAATGTACAGATAGTTTTATGACCTCTTCTGTAACAGAGTATATCAACACAATCTTTACTTTTGCCGAGAAAACACAAAATGATGGAAAGCAGAGGTTTACAAAGAGCATTTGAAAGCAGCAGATTTTTCGAGCCTGTCTGCTGATGTGATGTCCAGCGGGGAAAGACACAGAAAGTACAGAGAAACTAACACAGGGCTGTTTGAACCAAGGAAATAACTATTTGTGCAATTTTTAACTGTCTTTTAGAGACAATAGGATGTGATTTCATATTTCGACTGACATCATATATCCGCGGACTCAGATGTGTAACGTCCACATGAATCAGTGGGTGTTCAAGGTCTTGTGATTATAGACATGACCAAGCAAATAAATCCACTTTCAACAAGGATTAACACACATTACTTTTTAATCTAGTTATTTATTCTCAGCTATGAAAGTCATGGCATTTACAATTGAAAATAAATGGTTTAATTTTTAACTGCATAATTTGAATGACATTTTCCACAACATCTACAACATTCTCTCTTAGCACAGACTTTTAACACCACCACTGCTGGACTGCCATCTCCTGTTTAAAATAATAACTGCACTTAGAGGAATATTTGGAGCAAAGGTCACAGCCCCTGCAGAACATGGTTAAGATATTTAGTATTACACCGTTTTGTCTTCATGTAGCGGTTTGTCTTCTTGTAGAGAAGCTACAATGTAAATACAATAATGCATCGACTCAAGGCTTTGCTGACAACTCATGCTTTGTGACTTTACAAGCATTGGTAAACACACCATGTGAACATCCACCTAGATAAGCTATTTCTACAGATATAAAGCTTAAGTTTTAACACAAACTTATAAAATCAGAATTATTGATATTGTAACTGTAACCCAATGAATACATGAAGCGATGCAAGTTTTAGCTGTGACTTTGGATATGTGCAGTAGCTGTGTTGTCACAAAAAATAAATCAATAATCTGACAGGCCACTCATTACCTACTTTTAAAATTTTATTTAAGAATCAATCCAAATTGCATTTTATGATTCAAAGTTCAACACACAAAGCACCAAACACAACAACAGTACATACAGGAGTGTAATAGCCAACATGTGTTCACCTGGTGAGTTAAAGTTATAATTACAGTGCAGTTGAGATTGTGTACAACCATAGTCCACATCACTGCAAAAGGTTATTTTAAAATATTTTTAAAATATCCAACCGAATCAGCAGACACGTTTGGAACCTCTACATATCAATGTATTCTGAGGATACAATCAATCATTATAAAGGCATACCATTTGTCATTTGTCATCAACATTTAAAAACAAAATGTTCCCCCATTCTAAAGTGATTCCCTAAATCATTAACTAGTAATGACTATAGAAAGTTCTAAGGTTTCCTGTGTCCACATAAAAAGGTTATGTGTTCATGTCAGAACAGGACAAAAGGCATACTGGTAACTACCACTCTCTCTCTCTCTCTCTCTCTCTCGAGATTCCAATCACTGGTTTATTTGCAAAAGTTGTTAGAGGCTGTGTAACGGCCAAAAACTGAATCCCCACCCCTTTCCTTCCCTTTAAAAAAAATGCAGCAGTTATTCTTTGGAATAGTCAAAGAGCAACCTGACAGCAGCACGACAAAAGCTTTATATGGTTCCTAGTCTGGCAGGTGTGGAGCTGTGTTTTACGTAAAACTTAAGATTAAATAACTAAAATAAACCCCAATTCATTAAGAACTGCATCCTAAATAAGGAAGATAACAGTCATAACTGATGTTTGAAGATGTGCTGTGACCTCTTTGCTAGTCTGATAGAGGAAATAATAAGTGATAATGATAACAAGTGGGTGCTAAGCTCATACTGAAGATCAGCACATCGTAAGATGATTTATCAAAGTGAATTATGGCTTTAAGTGCACAAAGGATTAGCCGAGATCATGTCCAGGTCGGACTAATAGTATCCTCCACAGACCCTGACATTAAGTCTATGAGGGAAGTCAAAGTTAAAGGATAAAGAATGCAAGGTTAGTGTATTACACAGCTGTTCTATACCGAGATTGAGCCATCTCTAAAGTTGGTCTTCCCTATCAGAACATTGAGAAGCGCAGCTTTGCCCTCCTGGGCATCTCCCTGAGCTTGTCTGATGATGTCACTTAACTTGTCTTCATGTTCACACCCTATAAGGTAGCCCTTACCACCATAACCATCTGCCACTACATGATAGTCTGCAAAAACAAGAAAATTTACCTTTTAGCACAGGCCCAGACATCAGGGTGAGTATTCTACAAGCAATCACAATATGAACACAGCTTTACCTGTAAATGCAAGGCTGCATGCCACGTTGCTGCCGAGCATGGGAACCTGCTCTCTGGATATCTGACTCCAACATGCGTCATTTCCCACAAGAGCTATGACAGGTATCTGTGACGTGAAAAGTAAAGCATGAATTATCAAAAAAAAAAAAAAATCAAATATGCACACGCAGGTATAAATAAGCTATTGTGTCAATGATCAATAGAAATCCCACATCGAGTACATCTGTCTGCATCTTTCCATTATACTGAACATGTGCTGAGGCTCTGATGTTTGAGGCCTTACACATCAGTTGTTAACGTTGTTAAAGTTAAAGTTGTTAATTTATTTTTCATAATTAGATCTTTCTCTGGACCAAGTGTGGACAGCTTTTAATTGACTACCGTTAGCTGACTTGCTTCCTTTCCACTTGTTAACATGGGATAAACTATACCAATACTAAAATTGTAATATATGCAATATTTAGTCCAGCATTACCCATATATTGTGCATAAACATTCTACTAACATATACATAAATAAATACTACTACTACTAAATACGACTACTCTAAATATTACTGTGAGTGATTTTACCTTGTGTCTAGTGAATGTGTCAAACTCCGCAATACTGTACCCTGAGGAGCCATCACCATAGATGATCCACACCTGAAAAGAGCACAAAAAACAGACATTTTGTTTTTAATCATCAACTTTTTTAAACTGATCAATTGACAATCAGACAAAGCCCCACAGACATACTTCAGATTCAGGCCGGCACAGTTTAGCCCCCAAAGCAAAACCTCCTCCAACTCCCAGAGTCCCAAAGGCTCCTAAAAGGCAAGAAATGAACAGCAAGATTCAAACATCATAACTGTAACTGATTCAGAATACAGCGATATAATCCAGATGATTATCCAACCAAAACCTTTGTACTGCAAATATTGACTTCACTTTTAAACCCCTTACATTTAAACAGCCAAACACCTGATTGTGTTAATCAAACTAATTGCTTTGTCAACAGAGCATCCTACCTGGATCTAGCCAACACAAAGGTCCTCTTGGTCTCATAATGTAAGCGGCACTTCCCACAAAATCTCCTCCATCTGCAACAATGATGCTGTCCTCAGCCATCAGCTCGTCCACATGATGGAGGACTTTCAAAGGATTTAAGTGGTATTCAGTCTTCTCATTAGCTTTAGTCCTGAAATTTAAAAAAAAAACATGCATTTTGAGATGGTTATAAATAGAAGATTTTGCAGTGTGTACTATAACACACTACCTCTTCTTACCTGTTTGCAGTTTCTTTGGTCGTATCGCCTGCTTTGAGGCTCTGAGGCCATTCCTCTGGACAGCAATGGCCTTTAAGCCCTCTGGAAAGCTGCACTAAAAATGACCCAGCATCACCTAAACATAAAAAACATAAAAAAAGGATGTATTTATTTTTAGCCCTAACTAAAACAAAAGTATGTTTAAAATTATATGTACATTGGCACCAGTAAACTGTGATTAACAAAAGACTTTAAAATACTTTCTTCCTTTAGCAGGTGGCGAACATACCCTGAATTGCTACAGTTGGTTTCCAGAACATGTCTGAGTTTTTCAGCAGCTGTGTCTTGTTTCTGTTGACAGCGATGATCTTGCTGCGTCTGCTGAGAATTCTGCCGTAACTCAGTCGGAAGTCGCACACAGTGCCTGAAATAGCAACTCACAAAAGTCAACATTTGTCCAGGGACTGTGGTTAGCCTGCAGCTATGCCAACTGTGTTAAAAATACAAGTTCACCTCCCTCTGAATCTCAACACGCAAAAAAACTTCCAGAATGAATTTCATCCAGGAGCAGGTTTTATTAGTTAAATACAAAAGAATTACCGAATAATAAATATTTAATAACTATAAATATTTACTCATAATTATAGTTTTCTTTAGAGTTTTAATATTAAATAGTTAGGTGTCAAAATGTGATATTTTTATTTTAACATTGTGGAATCAAAAGGCAATAATGTATGCCTGACCTGCCAAAACCACCACATCAGCGTCCTTCAGAGCATCTCGTCTGTTCTGTCGGATGTGGATGGGGCTTTCTTTACCCAGCATCCCACGAGCCATACCCCCGAGAAAGCAGGGAATACCCAGATCCTCCAAAGCTTTCCTATAAAAAAGGAAAACATTTTGATGAAGAAATAATGCAAAATATCATTTCAATTACATTTTCAAACTGAAGAAAAACTTGTGTAACACCTACCGCAAGACTAATTTAATACATTTTCACAAACATGTCTAGTATCAACACTAGACAACTTAACAGTAAAGAATGAATGAACACACAACTCCTTATCTTTTACCTGATGTTATCTGCCGGCATTGGGGGTAGTGTTGCTTGGCTGCCCAGCAGAATAACAGGTTTCTTGGCTCGACTCACCAGTTCTATGCATCTTTGTATCTAATATGCACCAAAAACATATTAAAAACGGTTTACACTTCCAACAGCAAGAACATTTTAATATCAGCGACCTTTTCCTACACGGAGCAGATTTACCTGATCGTCTGTGGCTTGAGGGATGTGAACAGGAAGTGGAGACACATCTCTGGGCTCCCAGGCTCCAGCAAAAAGATTCATGAGGTGGTTACGAAGGTACCTTATGAGAAAGCAGACCACTACATCAAATAATTCATTCAATAATTTGATGAGGGAAGAATAGTGAGGAAAGATGTAACTAATTATAATATTATAAAAGACAAAAACTTTGTTTTACATAGTCTGGGATTAAAAAGTCTTGTACCTCTGTGCACTGAGACATTATATATAAATGCAACAGCAGCATGCAGTGTAACGACAACATACCATGTGACAATTTTTCCCAGCAGGCCTTTGGGAGGGTTCTTAACAACATACTCTTTAGACACAAGGTGGAAAGGGTAGAGCGTGTCAATGGGGAACTCGATGAAAACGGGTCCAGGTGTTCCCGACTGAGCGATGGCCAAGGCCTTCCTGACAGCAGGCACAATTTCTCTGATAGTCCTGATGGAGGTACAGAACTTACACAGCGGCTTGAAGAGAGACACCTGGTCAATATCTTGCAGTGATCCTCTGCCCTGTTGCACAATCACAATAGACAAACACTGAAGTCACTGAAGACCACATGAGACTCTATATCAGTGTTAATTTCGTTGACGAAATATTTTCGTCATAGTCTTCGTCAACAAACCTTTTTTCCTTGACGAAAACGAGATGATAACTATCCACAAACTACAGGAAATGACGAGAACTAGACAAAAAATATTTACATTTTTCGTTGACGAACAAAAATGAGACGTAAATGCTTGGCGAGGACGACATCCAACCAGAACTAAGTTAATTTTGTGAAAGTGCGGGACAAGTTGGGAAAACATCCAATCAACACACACTTGCAGAAGTTTAATCCAAACGGGGAAGTCAGGGCGGATCCACGCTCACTCAGATACAATCAGAGGAGCCGTCTGGGACGCACATTTATACGCAGACACCGCCTTGAACGTAACTTTCTCTGATAATTATAAATGTTAAATAGTCCACGTATGTCAGGGTGCAGCTTCAAACCA
>VOQJ01043879.1:0-17555 GCA_015052665.1 Apistogramma diplotaenia
TCATGAGTCACTTGGACACTTGGACACTCCACCTCACTGCCATCAGTATGCACACAGGGCACTTTTTACACACAGAAAACATGCATCTATTTATTTGTCACTCCCACCTCGGCACACAGGGCACTTTTTACACACAGAAAAACATACATTTATTTATTTGTCACTCCCAACTCGGCTACAAGTGTATATAGTGTGTTAAAATCTGTATAAAGTGTTATTTTTCATGTATATGTGTACATATGTGTATATCCATAGATATATACTCTATGTAAAAAAATTTCTTTCCTGTACCACTGCGGTAATATGTGAATTTCCCCGTCGTGGGATCATTAAAGTACTATTCTATTCTATTCTCACTATAAAGTTAAGGTTCAGTTTAAGAGTGTGATGGTTAAATGCCTCCCTATATTGGTGAACTTCTACATCAATATGTAGCTACTCTGTCTCTGAGTTCAGCTGATCAGTGCTTACTTTTGGGACCTCAATCCAGGTTAAGGACAAAAAGAGTGCTTTTGAAGTTTGTGGCCCTCAGATTGTGTAATTCATTGGACTTAAGATCTGTGAACACTGTTAAAACCTTTAAAAAGAAGCTTGAGATGCACCTGTGCAGGCTTGCTTTGGTTTATTTAATTTTATTTAGTTTTAGACCCAAGATACTTAAACTCCTCCGCCATACTCCAGCAGTACCTCTCACAGGATGCCCCGAGGGATGCCTTCTCCACGTCCACAAAATGCATGTAGACTGATTCGGCAAACTCCCAAACACACTTGATTATCCTCAAATAGATGAGTAGCTGGTCCAGCATTCTGCAAGCAGGACAAAAACTGCATTGTTCTTCTTGAGTCCAAGGTTTGAGTGACGAACAGACCCTCCTTTCCTGGTATAGACCTTACCAGGGAGGGTGAGGAGAGTGATCCCATTTTGATAGATGGGCCAGACACCCCATACTCCCACAGCACCTCCCACAGGATACCCCGAGCGATGCAGTCGAATGCCTTCTCCAAGTCCAAGTGAGCGTGAGGAGTGCATTCATTTGGGAGGGGCTCAAAGTAGAGCTGCTGCTACTCCACATCGACAGGAGCCAGTTGAGGTGTTTCGGGCATCTGATCAGGATGCTCCTGGGTGCCTCTTGGGTGAAGTGTCTCAGCATGTCCTACCAGGAGGAGGCCCCGGGGCAGACCTAGGACACACTGGAGAGATTATATTTCTCAGCTGATCTGGGAATACCTTGTGGTCCCTCCAAATGAGCTGGTGGAGGTGGCTAGGGAGAGGGAGGTCTGGGCTTCTCTGCTTAGGCTGCTGTCCCAAGACCTGGTCCTGGATAAGTCGAAGAAAAAGAATGGATGGATGGATCCTTTCACACGGTTTAGATTTTTGCATCTTCATTTATATTGTAAGGCACTTTGTAACTTTGTTCTTGAAAATCACTATATAAATAAACTTCACTTACTTAGAATGTACTGAATAAAGTTAGTCTGCAGAGTGTGAGGAACATTTCATGGTTCTGGTCTACTGACTGCTTCACTTGTCTTTCAGGGGCGGGACTCGCTCCTGCCATTCTGCTCACCTGCTTCCCATCAACTATTGTCCATTTCTCTTTTTAAGGAGAGGAAGAGCCACCAGTCAGTGCCAGATCATGCGCTACACTCACTTAGTGCTGCGTCCTGCCTCTACAATCTGCTCACCTGTGTGTTTCCTACACCCGTAAATGTCAAAATTGAGCACTGCTTGTCATTTTCCCTCCAAGTTCAGTCTTGTAGTACAGCTCTCACACTCTCTCCTACTGGTCACTGAAAGTTCCAACATGGCACCTCATGGTAAAGAACTCTCTGAGGATCTTAAATGATGAATTGTTGTGCTATATGAAGACAGCCAAGGCTACAAGAAGATTGCCAACAACCTGAAACTGAGCTGCAGCACAGTAGTCAAGATCATCCAGTGTTTTAAAAGAGCAGGATCCACTCAGAACAGACCTCGCGTTGGTGGTCCAAAGAAGCTCAGTGCACGTGCTCAGCGTCCAAAAACGGGGGGTGTCAGCCTGTCAGTGCTCAGACCATACGCCACACACTACAGAAGGAAGCCTGTTCTGAAGTTTGTACACAAGAAAGCCCATAAACAGTTTGCTGAAGAGATGTCAACAAAGGACATGGATTACTGGAACCATGTCCTGTGGTCTGATGAGACCAAGATTCATTTGTTTTGTTCAGATGGTCTCAAGCATGTGTGGCGGCGATCAGATGAGTACAAAGATAAGTGTGTCATGCCTACAGTCAAGCATGGTGGTGGGAATGCCATGGTCTGGGGCTGCATGAGTGCAGCAGGAGTTGGGGAGTTACATTTCACTGAGGGACACATGAACTCCAATATGTACTGTGAAATAATGAAGCAGAGCATGATCCCCTCCCTTCCGAAACTGGGTCGCAGGGCAGTGTTCCAGCATGACAACCACTGCTTTATTGAAGAGGCTGAGGATAAAGGTGATGGACTGACCAAGTATGTCTCCAGACCTAAACCCAATAGAACATCTTTGGGGCATCCTCAAGCGGAAGGTGGAGGAGCCCAAAGTCTTGAATATCCGCCAGCTCTGTGATGTCATCACGGAGGAGTGGAAAAGCATTCCAGTGGCAACATGTGACGCGCTGGTAAGCTCCATGCCCAGGAGAGTTAATGCAGTTCTGGAAAATATTGGTGGCCACACAAAATATCGACACTTCAGGAACTTTCACTAAGGGGTGTACTCAATTTTGTTGCTGCTGGTAACATTAATGGCTGTATAATGATTTATTTTGAGGGAAGAATAAATTGACATTGTTTTATAAGCTGCAAACAGACATTTCATTGTGTCAACGTGTAATTTTGTCAGTGTTGTCCAATGAAAAGATATACTTAAATATCTGCAGAAATGTGAGGGGTGTACTCACTTTTGTGATACACTGTATATGTTGAACCGCCTTTAGCTTTGATTACAGCATTCATTGTGGCAATGATTCGATAAGCTTCTGCAATGTCACAAAATTTATTTCCATTCAGTGTTGCATTAATTTTTCACCAGGATCTTGCAGTGATGATTCTGACCACTGTGCAAAGCCTTCTCCAACACACCCCAAAGATTCTCAATGGGGTTTAAAGTCTGGACTCTGTGGTGACCAATCCATATGTGAAAATGATGTCTCATCCTCCCAGAACCACCCTTTCACAATTCGAGGTCGATGAAATCCTGGCATCATCATCTTGGAATATGCCCGTGCCATAAGGGAAGAAAAACACCCATTGATGGACTAACCTGGTCATTCAATATATTCAGGTAGTCAGCTGACCTCATTCGTTGAGCACATAATGTTTCTGATGCGCCCATCACTCTGGAACAGGATAAATCTGGACTTATCAGACCGCTTCTTCCATTGCTGTAGAGTCCAATTTTTATGCTCCCTAGCCTTTTTTTCCCGTCAGCCTCACTGAGGAAAGGACTTCAGCTTTTCTTAGACAAAGTGGTGAACATGACTGTCTGTCTGTCAGACAGCCAACTCCACCTCTTCCCACAGACCCAGCTGCCAGTCAGTCACATCCAGGACTGTGTCCAAGGCCACACTCCCTTCTTCTTGACAGATACCATCCAAGGCTACACAGCTGTTCAGAAATGAGCAACTCATTGCACCAGTTGGGGTAAATAACTTTTTGCCAGCTGAACGATAATTATCCAATAGGAGGCTGGCTACGGATATGGATTACGAAATAGAACTATCAGCCACCTCATGTACATGGATGACATCAAGCTGTATGCCAGAAGTGAGTGAGATATCAATTCACTGATCCACACCACTAGGACCTACAGTAATGACATTGGAACATTGGAATCTCATTCGGGCTACAAATATTTACTGGTTTGGGTTGCTGTGACTAATTCTGGATGCACTAAGTGAATCAGTAACTTTTCTGAAAATATTTCAGATTAACAGCTCCCAAACACCGATTTTTTAGCACTTTAGTATCACCCACTACTTTTCCTTGCTTTGAAAGAACTAGTCCCTGCTGAACATGATAGACTATTTTACACATCTGACACATTTACACATGTCATTTCAGATGATTCCACAGCTGCTAGAAATGTTGTAATTTTAAATACTGTTGCTGACCTGAGGTGTTAACATGAAAAACTACAGTGTATAATGTAGAAAGGTGGTGTTCTCATCACTCATCTCATAAACAG
Source organism: Apistogramma diplotaenia (assembly GCA_015052665.1). NCBI lineage: Eukaryota > Metazoa > Chordata > Actinopteri > Cichliformes > Cichlidae > Apistogramma > Apistogramma diplotaenia. Next base: position 4,209 of record VOQJ01043879.1, read on the forward strand.
GACCAATCTTCAAAAGCTGCATGGTCAACAAAGGCATCGCTGAGCAAAAGGCGACACATATTTCAGATGAGTGGTATTTTGCCATTAACTCTTTGCCTCAGCTGTCCTCTCCTCTGGTTCTCTTTTCTTTCTGTCAACCTCCGCTGGGTTTAATCTGACTAGCTGCTGTGGTGACTGATTGACCAGTGAATGAGCTGTTTATTGGATGCAAGGGAAACAAATTGCAGTTTGACATGTTTCCCGAATTGTCTAATGAGAGTAGGGATGAAGTATATCACTCTCTGCTTCTGCGCTCCTCTCTCAGCATGGGCTAAACCCAAAACAAGGTTTGGACCTCTGCCAGGGCAATCTCAGTCATTTAGAGGCACCATGCAGAAGCCCATGTGTGTGCATGCATGTGTGAAAATAGAGAAAAATGCTATGTAAATCCTATACACACATTCTGAATTAGCTGTACTCGCAAAAACTTATTACTTCACTAACCTGAACAATGGACACGCATACATTGTGTGGTCTTTTATTACTTAAATGTATGTCCAACAGCCAGCCATCTCTGATATAATGAAAGTGCCTTCCTCACAATGGCTGTGGTTTGGAATTGGAAAAATTCATGTCTGAGTGAGATAAAACGCAGAATACTTGCAAGTCATTGAGTCTTCCCTATCTGCTAGTGAACAGCACTGATTTTTGGCAATTACAAGACATCAGCTACAAACAGCTACGATTCACTATCTGAATAATCTGTAATCATTTAGATGAGCAACAAAATATGTTGCACTCTGTTTCCCTCTACACTGCAGGTATTAAACTGCCAGAGAGACCCAAGGTGCTCTGGTGTACAGGGGACCGTATCCCAGTTCTGACAAAAATTATTTCAGGAGAGGATACAAAAGAAAAAAAACGTCTTAATGGGCTCTGTTGTGCATTTTCTTATATTTTGTGATTATAACGTTACAGTGCTGGATGTCTATATAAAAATGAGTATCGCTTCAAATTATATCAGTTCAGTTTTATTCAGTCATCACAGTGTGCTCCATATTGTGAGTTAAAAACCCCACAATGTTAAAGAGAGAACCTCAACAATCCCCTATGACCAAGCCCTTGGTGATGGTGGTGAAGAAGAACTCCCTTTTAAGTTCTTACAAATTCAAATTAAGAATCAGAAATCATTACAAGAAAAATTCCTTTGGTGTCTCAAAAAGAAACATTGATACCGTGTTACTAATACCCAAATATTTGAGTGCCAGCATTGCACCTTACTGCTGGCAAAAATCCACTTTAAAACTAAAAATAGAAGAAATAAATCATGAGACACTGTACCCATATTCAAAAGAAGATGCTAGATGTGTGGGATATTGGTGAAGACAGTTGTCAGGAGGTGCTGCTTAACAGCAGATTTTGGTGCATCATGAATTCTTTTTAAAAAAATTGTATAGTACCAACAGGATGCACAGTGGCTTTGGCTCAGGAGGTGCAGACTGCGGGAGCCTGGGAACAAACCACCAATTAGCAGGTGACCTTCTCTACCTCCTGAGCTACAGCCACCCTGGTATGAGTATTTATCTTCTCAGTAGCATTACTTTGTTTCCTTTCTTTGGAGTGTCACAATTTACTGATGTTCAAACAGCGCAGTCACAGCCAGTGTGGGCAGTGCTGACACAATATATATTTACATTTCTATGTAGGTGCACGATATGGTTATGCCATAAGTTACAGCATAGATTTCAGAAGAGTTTGCAGTTACAATGTATCCACAACACAGTACTCCAGGTATGGAAGCAGACCAAAGCTGCGTGCGTCACAGCTGCTTGTCTGTGCAAACCTGTAGGTAAAAAGCAACATTTACAGAAATCTAAGAATGAGGTACTATTACTTCAAGTACATTTGTTTCAGTTCTGAGAAACCTTTCACCTCACAAGTGTAAATACAAAACCTAATATTCAAACTTTATTCACAGCAGTTCTGACTCACATCCAAACAGTTTCATCTCAGCTCGAAAGCACACCGTGTTTTCAGATTACAAGCACAAAAATAATAGGACTACTGATTATTCTTCACATAACATATGAAAATTTTTAAAACAAAAAATTAGTCAATGGAGTGTTGTTCCATTGTTCAAGATTGCAGCAGGCAGAGAGAATGTACTGAGGGTTCTCTGTGACAAGCTTCCCTCAGGCCTATAAAAATATTTAGGTGTCATTTGAATTGTATGTCTCATAAGATTTGTATGTTGGTTATATAGTTTGAGTTCCTCAGGAAGCTTCTAATTATATAGCAAGTAATCAAGTGTGAGTAATTCATAGTATACAAGTATAGCCTTTAAGTATGAGCTGTTTACATGTCTAATATGTAATAATTCAGGGCATCACAAGCTTCACAATGTTAACTGTGCAATCCAGCCTTGTGTGCGGATGGGTTTCACTACAGATTTGCTGTTGTAGAAATTTGGGGGAAAGAATTCCTAAGATATCTTTAATTTTGTTTATTGTGTATTTGGTGTCCCATTTTTTGGTAATGATTTGGTAAAAAATATGTACAAAAGTGTTCAAAACAGCAATTACATAAATATTTATGATAATATGAGCATCAAAATAAATTCTTTAATTTAATAAGTTAAATATATACATGGTTATTCTGTAACTCCTAGTCCTAATGTAACGGGTACACTATGTTCACCTATGGGGAAAGTATAAACATTTGGGACATACCACTATGTGGATACTGAGTTTTGAAGCTATGACTATAATAGGTGAATTGTTTCTACTCTACATGATCACTCAGAGTACTCAGAGTACTGTATGCAACATGTCTCATTCACATACACATTCATACGAACACTTTCTACCTAATATTCACACACACAATCACATTGGGAGCTACTTGGAGTTCATTATCTTGCCTAAGAATACTTTGGCACTGGAGCAGCCAGGGATCAAGCCACCAACCCCCTGAGCTACATGCAGGCCCCCAAAACACTGGGAGTTCACCAATCATGGTACGTACAAAGGCTTCTTATTAGCCTGCAATTTTCATCCTGCTTTTTCTTTTCTCCTGCATTTCAACTGGCAACTTGAATATTCGCAGTACTTTCTGCAGTTGCATACCTTGTGTACACATTCATGTGAAATGTGCAACTTGTTCAAGAGCACCATAGACGCCTTTTTATAGACAGTCATGTTGACTGTTCACACCATGCCACCAGTAGATGTTCCAATGTTCTGAGCAGGCATCCTTTTGAAATTAACTGAATTGAATATTTCTAACTCTTACATCCACTTCACCTATAGTAAATATGCTAAAGAATGATGCAACTACACAATATATTTACAATAAAGTTCAAAAACTAAATAATAACAGTGTATACCTTTTTTTCCTTTTGGGTGAACTGATGCTTTGATCCAGAAAACCTTCATTCTGCACAGCAAGTTAATTTTTCCACTTGCTTCCAGCTCATCCTGTCATGGTGACCATGTTGACTCGAGCATGGCTATTTAACAGTAAAGATTTAGTATTCATGCGGTGTGCTGCAGGATCGCAGCACACTCATAAAAGCTCTGCCTGAGTCCATTCCTAAACAAATGGGAGCTGCATGTTTTTCTGATTTATTAGAGGAGCCCTCCCTTCTTGTTCTCCTTCTCTTCCTCTTAATCTTTCATTATTGTCTTTTCCCTTCTCTCCCTTTCCCCTCCTCTCCTTGTGTGTTACAGTGTGAGGGCGCCACACTTCCACTTTCCTGCCTGTGCTGTCACGATGATTGCGCGTGCATTGTGTGGGGTGCAAACATGACAAGCATGTCACATGACGTCCTTAATGACAATCTGTCTGTGATCTCACATTTCTCCCCTCAGCTTCTCCTGTTGATGAAGCATGATGCTTTCCTTTTGTTGCCCTTAATGGAGGCTTAACGCCTCTACTCACAGATCAATATGACTTTATGAATTATTTGCTCTGAGGCTGTTTTTTCTCTTCCTTTTTTTTAGGGGCTACACTTGCTCATTAGCATGCCATCTTTATTAGCCAGGGCCACCACTGTTGTGTGCTTCTGCTCATGTATGTGTGTGCATGTATCAACATGAGGCTTTAGGTGTTGTGTGTGGAAGTTGTGGTGTAATTAATCTGCTGGCCCTCAGCTCTGATTAAGCTCAGATTCTTCCACACAGCTGAACATTCTCCACCTCCCGTCCTTTTGGCTTGTGCTCATCAACATGCTGCGAAATACACAGTCAAATATGATGATTTGTGCTTGTGTGTGGCAGCAAATACAAAAACTGACAAAGGAAACAAGGAGAGGAAGCATGTTGGTTTCAATTTCAATTTGATTTCAGAGGTTTTGCTCCATGTTTTGCCACTACAAAACACAGAATTTTAAAAAAAAATCTGTTTGGTAGCTTTTTTTTATGAAGAAACTGCTAAAAAATGATCATTCATTTTTCCTGAGTAGTTCCTATAAAATTGTGTGTAAAATTAGCGAAAGCAGTTGGAAAGGGTGAGAAGTAATTCTCACATGCATACTTAATACAACAAAACAACAGAAATATGAGTCTTCTATTTCATGGGTGTTGCCCTTTAGGTGATATGAAAAGTCAATAAGCACCATTGTACAGACCTAATAAAAAGCTGCTTTATGTAAGTGTGTTTAAGTGCACACCCACAGGCGCACACGCTCCCGTTCCCTTGGCGTAATCTGTAATAATTATAGCCATAATAATCTTGCAAACAGAGGAAAAGGTCAAGTGAATACGGAGAAAAAGAGAGGAGAAACAACAGGAGAGTGATTGAAGAGAGGAGAGGTAAACCCATATGATGAGAATGAAAGGATAAATGGAAACCGAGGAGAGCAGTGGGCATACGTTGCTACCTTCTGCCACTAGTCTCTGCTGTTGCATCAAAGATGAATGATACTCTCCATCACTGGATTGGATGCCATACACTTTCTTCCCTCCCTTGTCTTTATTTCTCCCTTTGCTGAAAACCCAAGGTCTTTCAGGCCATGTTGTATTTCTGTCAGGCCATGTTGTATTTCTGTCTAACTACACATACAGCATACCCTTAGTGACAGCTACATCGTTCCTTTCCAGGGAAATCAGCACATTCTTCACAAAAGTTGAGGTCCACTAGCCATGTTTCCCGCAGAGAACAAAGGTGATGCTCTGCTTAAAGCATTATGATGCATTGTGCATTACATAATGTTTCAGATGTACTCATTATGTTCTCAAGGTGCTGATGAGCAGAGATGGAGTGGCAGAATTAGCACTGAATTTCTCAACATGATACATTATTGCATGAACTTAATGTGACATATTCTTGAAAAGTATAGTCAGAGGCTTTAAAGTGAGCTTTTGCAGTTTTAATGAGCATTAACACCTTTCTAAAATGACGTGCTAAAGGAGTTATACATTATTTAATAATGGAATTTGCTCAATTAAGCATATTTAAGGTAAATGGTGCATAAAGATATCATGTAAAGAATTCTACAATGTAGCTGTGAGCCAAAGGGAGGACATTATTGGTGTTAACTTATGTTAATCTAAAATGACATTTTCTTCTATTAAAGGATAACAGGCAAACACTGTTATAATGTTTAATCTTTATTAACAATAGCAATGTGATTTATGGGATTTTATCTGAAATCACAGTAATATGTAGTAATATAAATATTTATAAATTGTGTGTGAATAATTAAAGAATGTTTAAAATTTAGGGACAATAGTGTATGTATTTCTTAATGAAGTACTTATTTACACATCTGCTGAAGAAGCCCATGAGAAGCAACTATTCAATTTTCAATTAAATTTTATTCATACAGCGCCAAATCACAACAAATACTCGCCTCAAGGTGCTTTTTATTGTAAAGACCCTACAATTATTAAACAACTAAAGCTCAAAGACTAAGGAACCCTCAGTTTACAAGGAGAGCAATTCGGGTCATGAGTTTTAGACAGAAAAAAATAGATTTTTAAAATCACTAAGAATTGCAGTAATATTTAGAATTGAAATACTGACATAATGTCAATAATGCAGAAATTATAACATCATAAATAAACGCGTGACCTTTTGCATGGTTTGTACAGTTGTGGTTGCAGAATCTTTCATCACGTTGATGCACTTGTTGTTAAGTTTAATTAATTTGCCAATAAAAGACACAAAAAGGCAAATATATATTAAACGAAGATATAAATGATTTTGACTTTAACGGGGGGGGGCATTACTGCTTTTATATATTTTGAAATATAATGATATCATCAATCTGACACGTGACACATTCAAGAAAAACATAGATGTTATTTTTTGCTCATGACTGTAGCATGCTGTGGATCTTATGAATGTGCACGGTCATTTGTTAATAAATATATTTACAGCTAGGCTGCGCTATCAATCTGTGTGGTACTGGTGTTTAAACATCGGTTAGCCAGATTATTGAAGGACGTATTAATAAAGAGTCAAACTTTTTTTTATTTCTGCTCTCAAATATTTTAAATATTTTAAAAAAGATTTTTTTTGCTATTTATAAATAACAAATAGGTGGTTTTAAAGTGTTCCCAGTCAAGTCAGATGGTTTTTCCTCTTTAGAGAATATTTAACCTCCTGATTTGTTTTAGGAAGAAATCTGTATATTAAATAAATATATTGTGTCTTTTGAAAATGCCCCATTACAATTGGATTATGTCTTTCTTTGTAAGTCTATGAACAATTGTCCACTGAAACCAGCTACTATACTGCAAAACAAGAGGGGATACTATAAGCAGTGATGTTTGTGTTTATTAAAATGAATCTAGTTGCTTTTATGAGAAACTGGACGGCATTAACTTGACACTCATGTTAAAAAAAAATTGTGAAATCTCTAAATATTCATTGTATGGGGATTTTTCCTTCCTTTTTTCCTCTCAGACACTCACGGATGGGTACTCTGAGACTTTTTTCCATTGTGTCAAGTTATTTCCCCACAGAGCAGCAGATAAATGGGTCATCACAGATCAGCAGCAGGGATAGACTCTTTAAGTCTTGAGATATTACTTGTGACAAGAGTGAATACTCAGAAATACTTTTTTTACACATTTAGGAAGGAAGGGCTGCTCCACCATTAAATCCATGTCATTCAGGAAGCTGGAAGATGTCGAGCAGATGACATTGTCTTCCTGTTGAACTAACAACATTTGTATGTGTTTGGCGCACAGTGCAGTCCATTTCATCTTTATTGTTTGGGATTAATATCAGAGAAGGAAAATAGATGTTTGGATCGCCTGTATCTGCATGTAGAACAGTTTAGGTTTGGCTCAAATGCAAAGGCTGAGCTTTTGACTCATGATCATTACACCTGTATGGGGCTTGAGCATGTGCAGCCAGCTGATTAAGTATCTCTTGAAAGAGCTGGTTAATACACTGCTGTGAGTAGTTTCTCTTCAAAAGTGGGCATAAATAGAATGAGTTTCATAAAGATTATCTTCATTTAAAAGCACATTGATGAGATTATATGACATGTACTATTTCTGGACAGTGAATTCAACTTACATTTGATTGTCTACTTTATTTTATATGAGTTCCTGATGGTGATAATCTAGATAAATAAAAATATATATCTGCACATTGTTCTTTTTTCATTCTGTACGAATATAACTCACTTTTTAGCAACACAGGTTTAGCCAGCATGTGACCCCTGTAGTACTGTAGCTGCTGCTGCTGCAGTTCAGCACAGCCAGATTAACCTGTTAAAGAGTGTCTCAACAAAACTATGCTGTGGGTCCTCTTGCAAATCCCCCACCTCTTACCTGTCACATGGTCTTGTTACTACTCGCAGTCAAGAGTTTCTCTTTGTTCTTGTGTTTTCTGCTTTGGTTATTTGTGACATTTAGCCTGATTATTATTATTTATTTATGTTTTGCTTACCTTTCTGTCTGCCCCTGCTATTGAGCCTGGGTTTGTGGGATTAAAGATTTTGCATTTTAACTCTGTTGTCATTTTCTACATTTAAGTTGTCTTCAGACTTCCAGTGAGAAAACAAAAACATATTAATAGGATACATTATTTAATAGCATAAATAATTTATTAATGAAGTTGTCACATGTACAAGTAATCCCTAGGTTTTAGACTGCTCTAAACACTTCTTTTCTACTCTTGGCTCTGTAGAGCCTAAGATAAGGATTCACCTCTACACAATACATTTAGAACGTAGAACCCAACATACAGTAGCTGATGTTTTTGATTGTTACATTTAACTTCCAGGCCCCCTCAAGAGGCTAGATCGCCACAATAAGTGACACAAGAACACATTTGAAAAAGTCAGTTTTGATTTTGCTAAAAGCACTATTTTCTGAACTGTTGTTAGTACTCATGAAAGGGCAAGACCTTTCATGCTTTAAAAAAATCATTTGATTTACTTAAATTATTCAGTGTTTCTTCCAGTGCGACATTTTTTAGAGCGTAAATGTTCTGAACTTTGTACCACTGTGTGAACTTTCCTTCTGACATGTGCCCGCAAGAACAGTCTAAACTGTGAGATGAATATCTCTGAGCATCCATTTCACGCACACACACACACACCTCATCCAGACAAAATGCAAGGGTATCTTTTCACAGATATCAGCATCATGTGACTGAGTTTCCGAACAGACAGAACCTTCTCTTTGAAAGTAAACTTTTGTGGCGTGAAACGATAAAGGAAAAGTCATGTGTGGCAAATATCATACAGTGCTGATTCACCGTGTGACCAAACACTGAGCCCAAGTTGAGACTAATGAAGTCTTTAATTTGGTTATAGTTTATTAATGTCAGAGACATTCTGCCATTAATCATATTATAATGCCCCTGTGTGTGCAAGTGCTTGCACTAATTGTATAGCACATGTGTGGATGTGTGTCTCTTTTTGAATTGTGTTTGAGCATATGTCTGCATATTTCTATGGCCCTTCACATATGTGCATGACTGTGTGTTTGTGTGTACATGTGCGTGAGAAATATGCAGTTCTCCACCAGCAATAATATCACATACATTTTAAAGGACCGTCATTATCGCCGTGGGTTGCCCCGCGGCCCCCCATCACAAACCCCACAAACCATTTTCATTCCAAACTCATTAATATGCAAACTTATTCAAATGAGATTGTAATTAAGCATCTACTGAGTGGGAACCCTTTTCATGATAATTTATGATAAACTCCTCGCCACCTTTGATTGAGATTGATTTTTGGCGCAGACGAGCCGACCTGAATACAAAGCTACACCTGAGAGACCTGGAGGGAGAATAACACTTTTAAAACAGCAAACTTATTTCATGGCTGATTGTACCACAATCATCTTGGAGGAGTAACAAAGATTTATTTGAATAATGCATTCCCACTGTGCTGGCAATGTGCTTAGCCTAAAAAAAAACAGAAGAGAAAAAAATGGGCATATCTGTTCTTGGCATCATGACGAAGTGATGTGTGTCTGTTTTATAATGGAAGGTAAATCAGCCATAACTCAGTTTACCCAGTGTTTTATTGGGAGGATTAGAACCTTTTATCACTCAAACTTACTTGAAAAAAATGTATTAATTTGCATTCATATAGATGGTCTTTTGTCTTTCTAGTGATCACGTGTTGTTCATATTTTATTTACTAAGCACAAATATAGTCCTCAATAAGTTATGTAAGTTTCTCTTGTCTGTTTTCTCCTCTTGATGGGGACCTATTCCCAGCTCCCTATTTTTATTCTTTGACTCTACTAGAGTAGCTTTGCATGATTGAGACTTTCAAATAACCCTCATTTAACATTTACTGGGCCTCACAACCCCTTAGTTCATCCGTCGGAAACAAGTTGTTTTTGCTTCCCCCTTTAAGCCAAGTTTCTTATGATTGGCTGGCTTTTCAGAAACAAAAGGTTTAAACTGCCGGATGGGGGCACACGGCCGAGATCAGAAAATCCACATATTCACTCACAATCAGCATACCGGCTCTGAATAGAAAATTTGTTTATATTTTTGGCTCTACTCTTTGCCTGAGATGCTCATATTTGTGATATGCCCTATTACATCTGAAAGTAGAAACAACATTTTGGAACACAGAAATTACCTGCATGTATACTGACCTCCTTATTTGTTTAACATGACCATCCACCATTGGAACAGGATATATATTGCAGAAAATTATATAATAGCTATTTTAAGGCTCTAAACATTAGAGGAACACTTTGAAAACACATCAGATCTCAGTGGGGGAAAAATCTTACTGATATGGACTGGGTAATGTGTTTAGCAATCAAAGGATGCCATATTGTTTGATGGAAATGAAAACTATCAGCCTACAGAGAGCTGAATTATTTTGCTGCACCCAGTTGACCAGTGTAGGGTCTGACAGAATTCCAATGGAATGGCAGTCAGTGTGCCATTGACTATCTTACAGAGGTCTATGCATCCTTCCCTCCATATGCCTCCCCAGATTATCCCTGACCCACCATCAAACTGGTCATGCTGAATGATGTTACAGGTAGCATAACGTTCTCTACGGCTTCTCCAGACTCATCCAGACTCATCAGTAGTGACACCTTACCTTAACCAAATGCAAATCTAATGAAGAAACAGCCAGAAAAGATGAGGAAGGAAAAACTGTTGGTGGTCTCTGTCTGTAAAACCATTCCTGCTTTAGGAGTTGTCTCATTTGTTGTTCCTCTAGTGCACATGCTGTTAATTTCATTAACACCAAAGCAGCTTACTTACTTGATCAATATCACAGAAGTTTATTTTACTTGATTTTATGCTCTGTTAAGAGGTTAACATCGGTCACTAACGATTTAGTTTGGTTACCATCCACACTTTTTGATGAAATGGAGCACACCTTTAAACTGATCCCAATTCTAACCCTAGATATGGTCACTGGGGATGTTAAGATGTTTAATAATGCTTAGTAATCTTTCACTTATTTTAAGTAAATGGCATTCATACCCCTTATTTTTTAGCTCATCCAAAGCTCTCTATTCGCAATTTTATAATTAGATATCAAAGTAAGTACAACTAAGTATATCATTTAGTATCATAATCCATCTTCTTCCAAACTTAAATTCCTTTTCAAAACTGTGTGACCCACATCAGCATCTCACGCCAACACTTGGGCAACAGTGGTTTGGATGCAAATGATAATCACCTTGATAATTAACACTCTGCAAAGTACCATTGGGGGATGAAGAGAAGGAAGGCATTGTTTGAGGAGTAACATCAAAGGCAAAAGGCTGTCTCCAGCAAATGATAGCTGTATAATTGCCCTGTAGTACCTGCGAGCTGCATGACCATACTCTCAGAGGTAGTTAGGAGTCCCAGGTGAGGGAATGGCGGGGTCAAAACTCACTATCCCTGTAGTCTACTCACATGCAATTCATGGACAGACAGCTGCTCAAATTGGATAGAAAATTTGGGATCAACATCAGAGAATCTCTTGTTTTTTTCAAAAGTATATTGTTTATTGGGGTCAGAATGATTTAGGGGTGGGACTTGGGATAAAACAAAAGAAAAGCAAAGTGTTGTTTGTTTGTGCATCTACAAAGTCTAGTTAACATGGAGAATAAATCAATATGTTCTTTTCTGCCAGCAGTGCTCCTTTGGTGTTTATTTTTACTTATTTTTTCCAGCGGCTGCTTTGTGTTGAATGCTTAGTGGATGTAAAACAGGTGAGTCTTGTTAGTGTGAATGGCTTGCAGGCCAGCAGCCACTCTCCTGAGTTTGAGGTGAGTGTGTGAAGCAGCTTTAAGTGTTCACATAAGCAGTGCAGCAGAAACACATGCAAAAGTGAAAACAAGTTTTCAGAGTGTTTTCCTTATGTCTTTAATTTTCCCACAAAATACATTATGCTGCACCCCGACACTAACATCCTCTAGAGCTTTTTTTGTCACTAAATGTAGTTATAGTGCACATACGGGCATGTCTTAAAGGCTTAATTTTCCCACTTCTAAATTCAGACAAAACTGAAGTTATTGTATTTGATCCTAAAATCGAACCTGACGCTTACTTCTGATGACATTATCTTGACCTCTATTAGCGCTGTGAGGAATCTTGGAGTCATTTTTATGAGGATATGTCCTTTAGTGTGCATATTAAACACATATGTAGGACTGCCTTAATTCATGAGCGCAATATCTCTAAAATTAGAAAGACCATGTCTCAGAGGGATGCTAAAAAGCTAGTTCATCCATTTGTTACTTCTAGGTTGGATTACTATAATTCATTATAATATGGCTCTAAAAGCTCCCTGAAAAGCTTTCATCTGTGCCAAAATGTTGTAGCTAGACTACTGATGGGAACTAGAAAGAGGGAACATATTTCTCCCATACTGGCTTCTCTCCATTGACCCCCTGTTAAATCCAGTCTTGAATAGTCAGACTCTATCTTATCTTAAAGACCTCATAGTACCGTATTACCCCAATAGAGCACTTTGCTCTCAGACTGCTGGCTTACTTATGGTTCCCAGAGATTTCAACAGTAGAATGTGTGGCAGAGACTTCAGCTATCAGATCCTTCTACCATGGAAACAATTCCCAGTTTGGATTTGAGAGACAGACACCTTTTCTGTTTTCTAGAAGATACTTAAAACTTTCCTTTTTGATAAAGCTTATAGTTAGGCCTGGATCAGGTGACCCTGAAGCTTCCCTTAGTTATGCTGCAATAGGCCTAGGCTGCTGGGCGTTAGAGTGTTTCTACTTCACTCATCTCTTTTCATTCTGTTTATACACCACAAATATATATTGTTAGTAATTATTAAACTCTGTCTCTGGCTGCTATAGTTTGCGTTTTGTCCTGTCACTCTCTGCTCTCTTCTCTTTCCCCTCACCCCCAACCAATCACTGCGGATGACTGCCCCTCCTTGGGCCTTGTTCTGTCAAAGGTTACTTCCCATTAAAAGGGAGTTTTTTCTTCCCACTTTTGCACTGACACACTGTGTTTGTGGAATAAATATGCAGTTTCCTTAAATGCATAGACAGTCTTCGACTCACTGAACACTGGGTTTTTGTCACATATGGCTGGTATATTCTGTTAGAGAACTATGAGCTTATTTGAGTAGAACAGCAGTTGTGACCTTCAGCACATGTGAACTGCACACAAAATATCGCTCACCTTGCCGGAGCAAAACATTAATTTCATTGGGTTGATCTTCTTGTGTTGTGTGTTGACATTGATGACATACTATCTAGACCATTAACTAAATGTAGAGTAGAATAGAATAGAATAGAATAGAATAGAATAGCCTTTATTGTCATTATACAGCTGTACAATGAAATTGGAGGGCCACTCCCATTCGGTGCATAGGCTAAAATACAGAGTAGAATAAAGGTTACAAGATATGTACATTAAAATTGTGGTGGTAATATGAGTATATACATATGGATT
>VOQJ01043882.1:0-13830 GCA_015052665.1 Apistogramma diplotaenia
CTGCTGCAGCTCCATCAGAGACGTCACAGTGGAGCTTCGTCTTTCTGAAGCTCGTTAGCAGGATCATGACTGAAGGCATCCTTCCAGCTTTCCTTTATCATCTTATTTTAGTTAAACTGTTTTTCTCATCTCTCTTAGTTTCACGTGAGTAACCTGGATCCTGCTGGAGGAGGCACAGAGCAATGAGCCTGGAAGCCTGAAAACAACACATGAGCAGCTCTCCACAGTCTGAGCTAAAGAGGATGTCTGACTTCTTGTTTCTGGCTTCAGCTACACACCTGAGGTGCTCATGGTTCAGTAAAATGATCCACGACCTCAGACGTGTGACGGAGAGCTCATAAACAGGTGACATGTTTAATCAGGTGACTCCTCCAAACAACTAGGAGCCAAACGATCCTGAAATCCGACTGTTAACTCTAATCGCTGACATCTGAAGCGAGCAGGCGGCATTAAAGATATGCACAGCGGCTGAGCCCTTTACGTTGGGCTGTTAGCTGCATTTTTCCATAAATTGAAACATTTGCACATTAAAGTGAATTTTAAAGGTTTAAATTGGGCCCTGCAAGCAAAGCTACAGTCATGGTTTGCAGGGATTTCAGTGAGAGGACTGTGAGGGTGTTTGGGACCGTTTGATGTCGTCTTGGTTAGAAACGGAGGCTAGAAATCCTTCAGTTTGAATAATGTCTCCCTGAAAAGCACACGGAGCTGCACGGCGTGGTCCAGAATAAAAGAGGAAAGCAGCGTGAAGACAGAGACAGCGAGCAGAGGAGGCGAGCGCAGCCCAGGGGAAGGTCGCCTCCTCGTCCTCTGACGGCCCGTCGCTCCGTGATAAAACATCCGCTCACATCGGCTCCTTCAGCAGGAGCGACACGCTCAGCCACCTGCTGCGGTTCTGATCCCGCACAGCCTCTCAGTCCGGGTCTGAGGACGCTGAAGTTCCACGGCTGGTCTGAGTGGTCTGAGTGGATCTCATCACACCACAGTTACCTCCGTGGTGTCCTTGGAAAGATCACTGACCCTCCGGAGTCTGGGCTGCAGACTGTTCACATCGCCAACATTGTTCTCAGCACGACCTCACATGTGACTGCAGTCATTCTTTCATGCTGGCTTACAACACGTACTGGACCTAAAACCACACCACAAACATGTTTGATAAACTATTCTTACGAAACATAAAAATACAAAAATAAGTTCCTGCCATCAGGATCGCTGTCTGTCCTTCCCCACCCATTTGCCTGTTCCTTAGCAACCAGACGCCACATGTTGCCATATCATTTTATAATTTTTTTGATTGGCTGATGTGGTGCATTTTTCCACCAATAGGAAGGGGCATGTCGTGATTCTGTTCTTGCCCTTCTTGCAGAAACGCCAATCAGACGATCATTGATCACAGCTGGTTTTACTTCTATCAACACACACTTATGTGCTGATTGTCGTAGTTTGCCGCGTCCTGCTGCTGCGCCGCCTTAAATCCATGTCATTTGGTCATAACCCCATTAATGTTATTAATTACCAATTATTATTATGTTATTAATTATCAATAAAACTAATCAGTTAAGTTGCATCAGGTTAACTTCAGACAAAACTGGTTGTTCAGGCCTGAAAACACACTTCTCTGGACATGAAGTGGAGGCCAGCTCATTCTGCCTCCTTCAAAGTAAAAGCCTCAGTCCAAAAGCTGCAATTTTACTTTGAAAGCAAATGGTCTCCACTGGTGTCGCTCGGCGAGTGTTTGCAGACATGTCGGTGTCTTCTGTGCTAAATGTGGGTGACCACGGTGATCTGGTGGTCACTGACTCAGCGACTGCCAGCAATCACTGGCTCATCGGGGATACACGTATTTCCCTAGCAACCAAGGGGTTTGGGGGTCACCGGCAGGTCTGTAGGCCTGTGTGACCGAGACCTCGCCAGCAGGTGATGCCAGGAGCAAAACCGTTGAGTGACGGTGTGGATTTCCCTCTCAGGACACCGGGAGGCCCACCTGTGCTTCTATCACCTAGAGGGCGGGGCTACTGGCGGTCAGGGGTTACTGAACGTGCTCGGTCTTGATGACGACCCTGTGTGTGATGGGGGCGTGCCATCGTGTACTCACTGCGCCCGTTGAGCGTGTGCGCGTGCGTGTCCACCATGGTCGTGTGCTGGGAGCTGTTCACCATCAGGGTCATTTCCTGTCTGGAGCTCAGAGTTTCCTTCCTTTTCTTTGCCAGCTTCCTGTGGAGACAAACACAACCAGACGTTGAGTTTTCTTCACGTGAGCTGGGAGGACGCAGAAGAAGATGTTCACTCAGACAGAAGCCGTCAGACTGGGAAAGCATCGGAGTGGCGACCTGATGGTGGCGCTGCAGAGTGCCAATCTGAAGCTTCACGATGTACATCTGCCATCTTCTTCTGCTTTTAGTCACTTTGACAGCAATCGTATTCAAAGACAAGTGTTTTGGTTTCTCTTAAGAATATGTGTTAAGGTGGTATAGGCGACCTTTTGTTTCTGCAGCATGAACAGATCTGTTTTTAAATCATTTAAGGTAGTATGATTTTTCTTCTTGCTCTTTGGCCATGCCTGTTGAGGTGGTATGAGTGTTGTAATATGTTGTTTGTCAGCAGTTAAGGTGGTATGAAGTGAGATACATTACTGCAAAATAAGCACTTTTTTCTTTAAAGGTGGTAAGAATTTTCTCTGTGAAGCTGTGTGTTAAGGCGGTATGAGCAGATGCTTCGCAGCTTTTCTGATATTCCATTTGTCTTTTAAGGTGGAATGGAGGCTTTGCGTGTATTAAGGTGATATGATTGGAGCTCCGTTAATGAGCCGTGACTAAACCGGACACTGCTGTTACAGCGGTTGTAAATTTCTGAATTAGTTCTGCTTTTTAAATTTACGAGTCATTAAAAGTGGCTCTGACTTCCTGCTGCTGCAGCCTCCATCTCCATCTTTACTCCGCTCACACTCGGGTTTCAGAGGATCGCTCCTTTCACTAATTAAATGAGCTGATTTATGACAATTCGGTCAGATGTAAAAGCCTTTTCGAGACATTTCAGGGAAGACAAATGCACAAAAAGAGCCCATCAGCCATTTATTTGTTTCTTTATTTCCTCTTAACGTGAGGAGAGTTTGGTTAGGGGAAATTAAATGCGAAGATGCCTCGTGCTTCACTTTGTTGCCTTCATATGTGTGTTGTGTAACCGCTGCAGAGGGAAAAGCATCTTCAAACCACTAAACCATCCATCATCTGTATTTTCTCTCTTTCTATTCTGAGTCTGAATAAAGAAAATCCATTTGTCCGATTGCACACACACACACGCATGCACACATGCGCGTGCAGGTACGTACACACACACACACACAGTGAAAAGTTTAACCCTGACCTGAAAAACACTGACATGTAAAAATAAAAATAAAAACCAGGCTTTTAAACTGGAAAGAAAGACATCAGTGAATGCTGCCGTGTGTGTCGAGGTTAAGATGGAGGACAGCGAAAGGGCCCTGAGGCGAGGTGCTGCCCTCCTCCCCCTCATGTCTCCTTTTCCTTCTTCTTCTGTGGTTCAGTCAGACAGTAAAAACCTGGAGCGTTTCTTCTTCTCTGATTCAGACCTGAACACACAAACATCTGATTTAGCTGTAAATAAGGATTTTTTTCAGACTAAATCCTGATTTACTGATAAAATAATGTCTGAAAGGGTTCGAATCACGTTTGAATCATTTCCCACGACGACATGAAGGAAGCCTGGGGACCACCTTATGTTCATGGTTCTGCAGATATCAGCCTGGGCCATTAACTCCAGAGATACGTGCTCATGGACTCCACATGGTGGCTGGAGCTACGGTAACCACCCACTCTGAAGCCTAAATTGAAATCATCCAATCACAGAGTCCGAACTTCTGTGAGATCACCAATTGGTTAGACACACTTTGAAGTCTCACTGTTAGCAATTTCTGTTTCCAGAAGTGAGCCTACAGGGATCAGAGGCGGGATCGGCTAAAGCTAGCTAGCTTGGTCATCATTCTGCAGCGACAGACTGCATGTTAGCATCACAGACACCTGCTAATCAGTAACATCTAAAGACAGAACTTCACTCAGCCTTCAGGGACAGTGTGTTTGTCTGTGATTGTTCTGTTGTTACACCAGTCCACACACACATAACAGAGACTCGAACCTGGAGCATTCAAAATGCTCCAACAGCACAAACACGGTCCAGAGCTGAGGTGAAGCTAGCAGACAGCTAGCAGCTACAGCCGCCTGTGTCACCATCCACCTGTCAGTCAGAGAGACCACGCCCCTAATAATGCAAACTTTAAACAGGTGAGAAGCATCCTCCCCCATACAGCTGTTATAATGGGGGGATTATCCACAGAGACCGAAGCCAGTTCTGCATCAGGCTTTATTCACGTTGTTTATTCCTGATGGACAGTTTTAATAGTCTATGGGGACTGACTCACTGTGCTGCCTCTGCTGGACTGCAGAGGCACTGCAGGTTTACTGCTTCAGTGTTGGAGGTCGGTTGGTTGTGTGCGACTCTCACTTTAGATCATCACAACAAAGAAAGTAAAACCAGCCTGGAAACAGCTGATACCCTGAGCTGATGGAGCTGAACCGGAGACGTCAGCACGACTCCTGTTAAAGGTCAGAGAAGTGACCTTTTTGACCTTTAATCTGTGACCCCCACCGCACACAAACACACCTCCAGGTATTGAGACGAGTGACTCGAGACAGAGCAGGAGGGCTCTCTCTTCCAAAGATAAACAGCTTTTATGTGTTTGATATGTGATTTCAGCCCAGTGTGTGTGTGTGTGTGTGTGTGTGTGTGTGTGTGTGTCATGACATCATTAGCAAAGAGTCAGTGGTTGATTGATTTAGCAACACTTAACATGAACACACACAAGCTGCGTGTCAAGGCTAATCTATGCTAATCTAATGAGCGACAGGACAATGCTGTTAGCGGTAATGGATGTTAGTGTGTGCGTGTGTGTGTGTGTGTGAGAGTGTGTGTGTGTGTGTGTGTGAGCGTGTGTGTGTGTGAGCGTGTGTCTGTGTGTGTGTGTCTCCTTGTAATGATCATTTGATCAGACAGGTTTATTACAGCTGGCTAATTCTATTAACCCTGCTTCACTGCTCACTCTCACACACACACACACACACACACACACTCACCATAAAATGAACGTCCACATACTTTTGTACTGCAGCAGATTGATGTTTTCAGGCTTTGAAGATTCCTTAAATGCTTTTACACGCCGTGCTGAATCCCACACATCTGCTGAACTGGTTAAACTGGTTACAGTGGTTACAGTGGTTACAGTGGAGTGGGCTGAAACAGTGATGCAGGCTGGAAACAGGCTCAGCCGTCCTCATACGTGGATTTTGAGGGATAGTGATCGCGTTTAATCGTCTTTCTGTGATATTTTGTGCTGAGCTGTAGGCCCGGAGGCAGCTCATCACCAGAGGTCCGCGAACCCTCCATCTTTGTTCCTGTCAGAGGTTCGAGTCAAAGGGGTCTGACAGCTTGTCGCGGCTCTTGGGCCCAGAGTTTGGAGCTGCTCTGAGCTCCAGGACTCGAGCTCATTACTCGGATTTCTCACTGATTCGTTTTTCTAATTGAGCATTTTTGGACATTGCTACTGATTAAAACTGCTTTGGTTCTGCCTGAATGGAGTCCTGCGCTGCAACACTGATGCATTATTTCAGTTCTGTTATTTATTCCCTTTTTGAGCAGAAGCAAAGAAATCTTCCCTATAAAGCAGCCTTGGAGCTTCTCCTCTCTGCCTGCACCGTTACAGCTGGGGTGCAGCACAGGAACGTGAGGTTTTCTTTGCTGATTTCGTCTCTGAGCTGCCATCAGAAACACAGAAACAGTCTGCGGGTTTACAGTAAACAGAATGTGATTCTGTTCTGAGTCACAAAACGCTCCACACATGAAACCTCCCATTTCCACCTCCAATAAACCTGATTAATAAAGATCAGCGTTCTGCTGTGACTTCACTCGTTTCATATTAATCTGTTCTTTTCTCACACATGGCTGCAGGCAGCAGTGCGGTGTGTGTGTGTGCAGAGCTACACAGACACACAGACACGGTGACCTGAGGAGGAGTGAGTACTTCCTGTCTCCCTGAGGAGGCGTCGGTTCGAGATCCTTCAGTTCTAACCTGGAGGGAAAAGCAGCTTTCTCTCCTCCATCTCTGCGCTAACGGATCAAAAAGCCGAATATCACTATTTATACTCCTGCTTTCTCTCATCAGTCTTTCAAACAGCAAACAGAAGCCGAGTCAAACAGTCAGGAAACTGCTGCAGAAATTCAACTAAAGCAGCACGGCTGATTGAAAGCAGAGCCGAGCGAGCTGGAACACAACAACTCCGCTTTCACACCCAGACAGAGAGGAGAAGAAAGCTCCTGAAGTCACACAACAAGTCCAAGGACATGTTTCCTCTATTCCACATTGATCCGTTTGATCTGTTATCTGTGTCTTCTATTTGGCACTGTTGTCATATGAGCGTACAGTGACAATAAAGCTTATTATAAAGCGATCAGAGGGACGCTTACCTGCGAACAGGTACGTTAGCGCCTGACTCCATGTGTTCATCCCTTTCAGAGCACAAAGGAGGAGGAGACGTTTCACAGTGATACTGGTGGACCTTAACATGGAGCATCAGAGTGAGGAGGAGCAGAGCTGCCAAGTATCCTCATGAAAGGAGAAGTGCAGCTTCAGAGCTGCTTAGAATGAGCTGGTTCCTCGGGGTTCTGCTCACAGCCCTCTGCAGCTTCAGCCCACATCCTGAGTGCAGTGAAGACCCTGTCCTAGGCTTCACTCTGCTTTCTGCTCCTCACAGAAACATCTGGCTCTTCAGACGGTCCAACAGCTGGACTCATACTTCACTTACTACAACTGTTTCCACAACAGTTTCCATGGTAACCACCAAACACCCCTACCAACATGCCAGTAAACAAATCCACCATGTTACAATGCACAGGTCAGAGGTCAGAGTCCATCATGTAACAGAGGGTAAAGATCAAAGGGGAAAGTAAACCTCACACCTAAAGTTTAGGGTCATGTGCTCAGGGTTAAAGGTCAGGCTGAAGACAAAGACAAAGGGCGAAAGGTTGAGCAAATGAAAATGAGACATTCTCCTCAGTCTTAGTGTCTGGGGTAGGGGTCAAAGGTTAAAGGGGGAAGCTATGGTTTAAGGTGTGCAGTGAAGGCCATGATTCAGGGGTGAATCATACTGATCCTGAACCTTAAGGTTACTGAGAACAGAAGGGTTGTTCACAGGTGGATGACTTTGTCCAGGTGAACAGAGGAAGACAGATTATCAGGGATTAAATATCAAACATGAAGGGTCAGGGGTTGAGGGTAATCGGGAATACAGGCAGGACATAGCCAGTGAAGGTTAGAGGTGAAGCGTCAGAGGTCAAACAGGTTACTTACAGGTAGTAAGTGTAGGAGTGATAATTTCTTCGTCTGAGTGGTGGGGGGCGGAGCAGAGGGAGTGATGAGATGGAGGGAAAGAAAAAGAAAAACAGAAAAAGGAAAACAACAGATTAATGTCTTGGAGAGAAATCAACAGAACAGATGAGTCAAATTATTCTGTGTGAGGGCGGAGGAGTGGAGAGCGGTGATTGGCTGGCCGTGTAAAGGGGAGGGGTTACATCTGATTGGTTAAGAATATGTTAAAAAGGACAGGGTGAGAATATCTGCAATTACACATCTACTTATATGTTAGACTCAACTCGCTGCCTTCTTAATCATGAAGAACAAACACATTGACTCCTTCAGGTGGCCAAAATACCAAAAAGTGTCAGAAATCATCAATGACAAACAGACACTTGTGTTTCAACATAAAGCCACCAATCAGGTGCCTTCTTCTTCTTCTTCTTCTTCCATCAGCTTATTGGAAAGACTTGTGGGGCTCCTCAGGGTTCTAATCTCAGTCCTCCATGGTTCTAATTTACAGGTTAGCAGCAGCTGGTGCTAACACTGAGAGTATTCTTTCAACAGCACAGAGTGACTTTCTAATAACATCTACATCTACATGCATTCAGCAGCATTTTGGTACACGTTTGGAAACCTAGGCACAGCAGAACCTTCGCCAGCAGACAGATCACTCACGGGGTTCCTCAGGGTTCTGCTCTTGGTCCTTTACATTTCAGTGATTTAAATGTTGCTTAGTCTGTGTTTTTCCTGTTATGTACACATCTCATACATTTTTCATACATAAGTGATTATTTAACTAAGTACCATAAAGCACCAAAAGGATCAAAAACTAGGGCTGCACCGACTGCAGTTTTCTGGCCGATTTCCGATCCCCGATCTTTAAAAAGTCTGACCTGCCGATTCCGATTTTGGCCGATACGATTTTTAATTTTTTTTTATAACCAACACTGTTTCAATGTTCCAATCTTATTTTATTGAAAACATTACCCTTGAACAATAGGAGCCATATAAACTTGTTTTAACTGCCCATGAGGCAGAGCTCTGACATAGAAATAAAGGTTAGAGGTTTTTTGTGCAAACTTGTAAATAAAAACTTAAATTTTTTACATTTCAAAAAACAAAACTTCATCAACAGATCAGATTAGAGATCTGTTACCAAAAATATGCCATGAACTCCATAAGTTTCCTCGTAGTAGCTTTGTTTTTTTCATTGCTCATAAGAGCTAACTTTCTTTCCGCTTTAGCCTTAGCTTGATTGTTCTCTTCAAATGCTGCATATTCAGCGGCGTGGTGGTTTCTTAAGTGGCGAATGAGGTTTGTAGTATTAACGTTTTTGGATGTGGTTCCACCCCGACTAATTTCGGTCCTACAGGAATTACAAATTGCGAGCTTTTCGTCTCCTTTAACCGTATATTTCCCAACCAAGGACATGGCTGCTCCTGGTGACCTGTGGCATACGTGCAAACACGACCTGGTGGGCGGGTCTTCCGGTCAGCCGCCTCTAACAGCACAAAAACAGACTTTAAGACCCTTGCGGAGGTAGATGGATCGGTGGTTAAGATCGGTTTCATATGTAACGATCGGCCGATCACCGATTAAGGAAATCGGGGCCGATCGATCAGCCGGCCGATTTATTGGTGCACCCCTATCAAAAACACTTAAAGGGCAAATATATTTAAACATAGTTCATGTTTGATGCTCAAACCTTCAGATCTAAAAAAAATGAGAGGCTCCAAGAGTAAATAAGTCCCACAGACCCCGAACTGGACCTCTGGACTGTGTTTGTGCTGTTGGAGCCTTTTTAATGCCATTATCTGACCAATAACATGGCTGCTCTGTGATTGATTGGACTAACAGACTGTCTAAGAAGGCAAAGCTCCAGTTTTAGAGTGAAACTGTGGGAACATTAAATGAGTGCTGACAAGAAGGCTTCAAAATGTGGAGTGTGTGGCTGTAACGCAGAATATCATGATCATCTGTCTGAATCAAGCCTCGAGTTTTAAACAGAGAGCTGGAGCTGCTCCTTGTTTTCAGTGCATCGCCAGAAACTGCAGAAAACCTACAAGGCTGAATGTCATGAAAGCTGCCACAGAGTTGAAATATGATCAAACCCTTATGTTTTACTTTCTTTAAAACTAGGAGATAGGAAATTAACCTTGGAGAAGCGTCCTTGGGACTCCTGAGTTTGATTTGCTGGTGATAGAAACTCACTAATTCCATCAGCTCTATCGGCGCTCTTTGAGTCACAGTCAGTGCAAAATGGAAGCCTTCTAGAAGTTCATAGGTCATTGTGCCGTTGGCTTGTTACACACTGAGGATTTTGATGTTTGGAAATAAAGCAGCTCCTGATAAGTGGAGAAGCTTTTCTTCAGAATCACAGCTTTCTCTGATGCTTATCTGCACATTATTGGCTGCGCTGCAGATGGGAGCTGCAAACAGATTATTCAGCTTCTTTCTCCGAGACAGTTTGTGTCTTCCAAATGAAGCCTGATGACAGCAGACAAAGGGAAACTGATCACGCCCGGGAAGCTGCATTTCATGTCCTGAGTGGTGGAGTCTTATCACCCTGCAGCCTGCATTAGTGTTTCAAAGAGCAGCTTCCTGTTTTCATGCCTGCTGTAATGAGTCTGACCGTTTGGTCACAGAGTGGAAATCAAACGCACCCCGTCAACATTAAAAACCTCATTAGAGACCTGTGCCGTTTTCTCTCACTCTAATATCTGTGAGGGAGATCAGAGCTCGATCAACCCGACAGATGAGTGCGACTCAAACTCAGCACATCACACACACACTCTTTAGAAAAGTGTGTGTGTGAAGTAAAAGTGTGCGTCTGTCTCTCTGTTGCCTGAAGCCATTCAGCTCGAGGCGACTCTGGAAAAAAATAGAAGAATAAAACGCTCTTTCATCTAAATTTCTCTCTTATCTTCGACGTTCTCCAAACACAGTAGCTTTTCTCTCTGTTTTTAAGTGTGTGTGGAGGATAAATGATGTGTGTATGCTGTGTATATATTAGTGTGTCCCAGCTGGGCTGTGTGTTTGATGTTGGAGAATAAAGTGGGTCCAGATACAGTTTAATGGTGATTACTGCTGCAATCTGCTCCATTATTCATCCTCATCTTCCTCAGTGTCACTGCGAGCATGTAGACATGATGGTGTCTTTGATGTCCAGCTACACTCGACATAGAAAATCTGAATCCTCTTCTCTGACTTCCTAGAAATCAAACTTTTAATCAGATGATTCGCACACTGCCATTATTTCTCTTCATTAACGCTCCTGGTGCAGCAGACCCTGCTGTGCAGATGCTGCCGTCTACAGTCTGTAAAGTCGAATGCATCCAGTTCTCAGAGTGATCGATGCCCCGGAAACAATCAGGGGATCAAAATAATGAAAATGAAAATTTTATTTCTAAAACAAACTGTTGCAGAGTGCTTCAGAGTCAAAGATATGTGCAGATGAGGAAGACTTCCAAAGTTTAGGAGACTTAACCTCAAAAAAGTGCTCGCCTCTGGATTTAAAATAAGAGCTTAGGAATAAAAGACCCTGATCAGAAGACTGAAAAGACTGCTGGAAAAAGGTCTCCACAGATCGTCAGTGACCTACGTGCGTTTCATAATGGAGGACAAAATTCTCTGCCCCCACTCTTGGCGGGTATACCAGAACACCTGTACCGGGCCGCGGCTCATACGTAAGCGACGGCGGTGCCGCGGTAAACGCTCTTCACCCATTTCACGGTCGGGACATGGATCAGTTACTCCACTGGTCGTGTCCCGGCGTTTTCTGGAACCTATCGACACCTGCTTGGTAACTGCAGCCGGTTTGGGCGACGGATTCCGGCATCGTCGCTCCTGCTCTCCTCGGCTTCGACGGCGCGGGATGAATCCCCACAGCGTGAAGACGCTGCGCCGGGTTTCAAGACTCAACGAACACAAGGTCCCAGCACCTGCTAGAACCGGCTTGGTGACTATAAAACTTTCATCCTGAAGGACTCTTTTACTTTCTTTTACTCACGCGGTCTGGACTTCCTCTGTGTAACAGAGACCTGGATTAATGCCGGTGATTATGGCGCTCTCAATGAACTGCGACCGGCTGGTTCTAACTATTTTAATTCCCTGCGGGTGTCGGGTCGTGGTGGAGGAACGGCTGCGGTGTTTAGAAATGACCTTAAATGCAAACAGTGCTCGGTATCAGCTTCCATTTCCAGCTTTGAGGTTACTTTATTTGAGGTGGGTCGCTCTGATCCGGTGCTGTTATCTATCGCCCAACAAGGACTTTGTGAATAAATTTTCTGATTTCCTCGCTGGACTTATGCCAAACTACGATCGCGTCCTTAATGTCGGGGATTTTAATATTCACGTCTGCTGTCCTGATAAACCGCTGAAGGACTTTTTAAACATTGTTGACTCTTTTAATGAAGAGCAGTGTGTGTCAGGTCCCACACATGAACATCTCGTTCTGTCTCGTCTGTGTTAAACAGAGATCTGTGATAGTGGCTTTTCTGATCACATGCCTGTTTTATTTGATGTGGTTTTTTCTAATGCTGCGGTTAAATCTTGCGCTCCCACTCGACTCTGTCGGAGCTTCAACCCCTCTACTGCCGGCCAGTTTACCACCGCCTTCGACCAGCTCTGCCCCCCACCTGACTCTGTCTCGGTACATACAGCAGAACTATACTGGACTCAGTGGCTCCATTAAAAACCGGACAGCTTAAAGTTAAACCCGAGCCTTGGTTTAATGATCGAACGCGCGAGGCGAGGCGGGAGTGTCGCAGAGCTGAGCGCACATGGAAAAAAGACAAGCTGCAGGTCTCATTTCAAATTTTAAAAGATTGCTAGCGTTCTTACCAGAACACTATCAAAGAGGCCAAAAAGGAGAACCTATCAAATATTATTATGGAAAACCGTCACAATCCACGTGTGCTATTTAAAACCATAGATTCTGTTTTTAAGGCATCAGCCCGTCTGTCTTGAACCGGACCCTGAATTGTGTAACAACTTTCTGCTTTTTTTATTGATTTATTGGTAGCCACTGCAAGGTCTATTACAGTTCCTGCCTCTGACCCCTTTGTCTGCGTTCCCTGCCTGGCTGTGTTGATAACTTGTGACACTGTCACACTTGGAGGATGTGGTGGGTCATACAAAGCCCTCATGCTGTGCCTCCCCACTTTTTTAAAGAGGTTTTTGATAGTATAGGGCCACAGGTTCTAGCCATTATTAACAGCAGTTTGACCTCCGGTGTTGTCCCTGCAAGTTTTAAACATGCAGTAGTACAACCCCTGCTCAAAAAACCTGGCCTGGTCCACACTGTATTGGCAAACTACAGACCTATCTCCAAGCTGCCTTTTATCTCCAAAGTCCAAAGTGAGCAAAATATTCTGGAGGTTTTTCGGTCTGGTTTTAAAAGCCTACATAGCACAGAATCAGCCCTGATCAGGGTTTTAAACGATATCCTCCTGGCCAATGATTCAGGAGACCATGCACTTCTTATCCTGTTAGATTTAACTGCAGCATTTGACACAGTTGATCATAACATTTTAGTCTCACGGCTGCAGCACCTGGTGGACATTTGTGGTAGTGCTCTGAAATGGTTTAGGTCGTATCTAGGTCGTATCAGGCAGAACCTGGTGTGTTAGTTTTGCTGGCTCTGAATCTTCCTCGGCTTCCATGTCATGTGGGGTTCCACAGGGCTCAATCTTAGGACCCCTCCTGTTCCCGCTCTATCTGCTCCCACTGGGTTCAATCTGAGAAAACATGCCATCTCCTTTCATTGCTATGCTGATGATACTCAGATTTATGTCCCTCTGAAGAAGAAAGATGCCTTCTCCATTCAGCCACTTCTGTTATGCCTGAATGAAATCAAAGACTGGATGGCCTTAAACTTTTTAAACTTTAATGAACAGAAAACAGAAGCGATGGTGTTTGGTCCCAGTGGTTCTTGTGAAGCCGCACCTGTTGACTTGGGCCCCTTGGCAGTATATATGAAACCAATCATTTCAAATTTGGGTTTTAAGATGGACAGTGATTTTAAACTAGGTCGCCAGATTGGTGCTGTAGTCAAGTCCAGCTTCTTCCATCTGAGGCAGCTGGCAAAGGTGAAGGCTTTTTTAACAGATAAGCACTTTGAAACAGTAATCCATGCTTTTATCACATCTCGGCTGGATTACTGTAATGCACTACACCTTGGAGTCAGCCAGTCCCCCCTTAAACGCCTTCAGTTGGTGCAAAACGCTGCTGCCCGACTGTTAACAGGCTCACGTAAGAGAGAACACGTTACTCCCGTTCTGGCCTCCCTTCACTGGCTGCCTGTACATTTTAGAGTTCATTTTAAGATTCTTTTATTCGTCTTTAAATGCTTAAATGGACTGGCGCCATCTCACCTCACCGAGCTGCTTCACCCTCACACCACCACTCGG
>VOQJ01043890.1:0-13329 GCA_015052665.1 Apistogramma diplotaenia
CCCCGTGGGCAAGCCCGTGCAGAGGTGAGATTGAACACCAGCAGGGCCTTGTGCTCCCATCATTTATAAAGGTGTCATCATGAGAAACAGAGATGCTCCCTCTAACCTTATTAGTATGGGACTTCGATGGTTCTCCTAATATTGACACACAGAGTGAAGTCGAGCACCCAAAAACAGGCAATATAGCAATATATCCAATATTGTATTCTGTATAAAAATTATTTCCCAAGATGTTTCTCGATTGGAGGTTATTTTTATTCGGCCATATTAGCATTTTTCCTTGTCAAGTAATCAGAAATAAAGGGAAAATGCGTGGATGTCTGTCACACACTCGTGGGCTTTACTGTGCACGAAGCAATCATGCCGACTGCTGTGTCGCCTCTCATAGGCCCATTCTGAGCCAGGACTCTGAAAATGAGGGGGAAAGGTGAAGCATGAGATGGCTAGAAAAAATGCTGGAAAGAACTGGAATAAAATAAAAAAAAAACGAAGTGAAAAATTTAAGGGAGAAAAGTAGGAAAGAGGGGAGAGAGATGGAAGAATTGTGGATATGATAGGAAGAGGGAGACAGGGAGACAATAGGTGTGGCTCATCAATTCTGAGGGTGAGTTCAGCATGGCAGGGCTGCTGCAGCGTGTAGGTGATCCATCATTGTGCCTGGGCCTTCAGCTCAGGCGCTCTTGCTCATCTCTCCATCTTCACCACCACCCCAAAAACTCCCTTAAATTCCTCTGATAGATGTCTGATGAAGGCCCGTCAATTCATTGACAGTCCTGCATTGCCATCGCTACAACACTTCCTGGAATTCCTGAAACGGCCCTCGTTAATCTCCTTCATTTTTACCCGTCTCCCATCTCCTTTCTGCCATTTGTTTGTCGGGGGAGAACGGCATTCCGCTGCCTTGCATGTTTAGGGGAACGGGAATGCCACTGCACATGGGTTTAATTGGATCACCTGTTTACTGAGACGGGGTTTGGTACCTGCTAGCTCGTTCACCTGCTCTTTCTCTCTCTCTGCAGCTCCCCAGTGAGAAGTTATTGAAATCTACTTCCTCGTAGAAGGCCGCCTTTCCCGGTGGAGGGAGCGGGGTGAGTGAGTCACAGAGGATGGAAGAGAAAGGCCGAGGCTCTCCTGATAAGGTCAGCTTGCACATCGCTGCCACAGGCAACAGAATTAGCTTGCTTTATTTACAGAGCATTTTTCGCCGCTATATAGCCTAGCCAGCTGCCTTCCTGCTGGTCACAAGGGATACAAAGCTGGGTTACACATGCATACTTTAGCATACTGAACATTTAAATGCACAAGAAATAGAGAAAATAATGGAGGTGTTTAGGCTATTAGGGAACCAGTGTTACACGGCCATGTCCAAACAATCACTCAACATGATATTGCTGCTAACTCATTCCCTCTGCAGGGCAAAACACAGACTGGTGGGAGGCACATTCCTTTCAGAAGAATAACTGCACAATATTTGTGCAACACTTCATTAATTTCTCATGACCAAACAGCAACTGCAGTGAGTTTCATTATGTGCAGAAATTAGCAGCGTTGCGAGAGACAAGGTCGGATGGGAACAAATGGGTAAAGCGGTCTCACTGGACGGGAAAACCACAGACTGATGAAAGGTAACAGAGTCTTTTGTTCTGAGTCACAAGAACAGAGAGGTGTGCTTCATTGTCACTGTGTCACAGGCTTTTGCATCAACTGTATCATGTGCACAGGCACAAGGGCAGGGATGTTTGTAATGAAGAATGACGACACGGCGAGGTAAAGACGGCACTACACGCCTCGTGTCACTACAAAGACACGAGGATGAAACAGGTGACAGCCACCTACTATTGAACTGTGCTCGAGAGGGACAACTTTAAAGAAGAACTTCAAAAAGCAGCGTCAGGCATTGAAGAGCGCCCCACTGTTTTCTGTCTCCTCTAGTTTAACCCCATCACTTAAAAGAACAGCACAGACACAGGGAGACGTTAAGGGGATGTGAAAGAAAGAGTTTGAGGTGGGAGTGTGAGGGGAGGAGTGAAAATGAAAGAGGAGCTGTGTGAGCGGGAGAAAAGAGAGTGAGCGAGAGTATTTTCCATCTTCTCTGTGTGGCCCACTTATCAGCCAGGCAGCAGGGCGGCCTTGTGCTCACGGAGCCCTATTGGCTGATTCGTATCACCAAACCACAGTTGAGATGATGGCACACAGTGAATCAGCCTGCACGGAAAAGGCAGAAAACCTCAGCTCCCACTACTTGTTAAGTGAATGGGAAACCAAATGCACTGAGCCTGCCATGTGAATGCACATGTGCAGTGCAACACGCGTGTGCAGGCAGTGTTAAACCAATATAATCCGACGGCTAAAACAACGTTTCAGTGTTTTGTTGTTTGTTTTTGAAGTTCTGTTTTTGTTTAATTTCTTCAGTCATGTTTCTCAGTTTGCTGGTCTTTTGTAGTTTATTTATCTTAGTGATTGCAGGTTCATTTTATGTTGGATTGTGCATTTGCTTCTTCCTGGTTAATCCTTGGTTTGTGTAATTATGCTTTATGTGTTCTCCTTTTTCCTTTAGAGTCTTTAGAGTTTGGTTCCCCCTGTTTGTGTGGAGCCCCTAGTGTTTGTTTTCCTCCTCCCCGTGCGGTGACACGTTTGGGTTTCTGTTCCCGGTCTTCTTACTTCCTGTTTTACTTTACCAGTCTCCTGTTCCATGTGCCTTGTGTCGTGCTTTCGCTCCCTTTGTCTCGTTTGTGTCATTTTGCTCACCTGTTTTCCCAGCTGTTTCCTGTTGTGATTACTTAATTAATCCTAATATTTTGTTCCTTTACTTGCAGAAGTGATTCTTTATTTCAAAAAGTAAATGTCCAACACCGTGCAGGACGCTTGGCATTTGCCAGAGAACACCAGGATTGGCAAATTCGCCACTGGCGCCCTGTGCTCTTCGCAGATGCAGGAGCAGGTTCACGCTGAGCACATGTGACAGACGTGACAGAGGCTGGAGACGCCGTGGAGACGATCTGCTGCCTGCAACATCCTTCAGCATGACCGGTTTGGCAGTGGGTCAGTAATGGTGTGGGGTGGCATTTCTTTGGAGGGCCGCACAGCCCTCCATGTGCTCACCAGAGGTAGCATGACTGCCATGCCACTTGTGAGGCCACATGCTGGTGCGGTTGGCCCTGGGTTCCTCCTAATGCAGGACAACGCTGGACCTCACGTGGCTGGAGTGTGTCAGCAGTTCCTGCAGGATGAAGGCATTGAAGCTGTGGACTGGCCCGACCATCCACCACCTCCTCAGGAGCATGCCCAGGCGTTGTAGGGAGGTCATACAGGCATGTGGAGGCCACACACAATACTGAGGCTCATTCTGACTTGTTTTAGGGACATTACATCACAGTTGGATCAGCCTGTAGATTTTACACTTTAATCTTGTGTGTGACTCCAAATCCAGGCCTTCATTGGTTAATACATTCGATTTCCCCTGATGATTGTTGTGTGTTTTTGTTGTCAGCACATTCAACTTTGTACAGAACAAAGTATTCAATGCAACTATTTCATTCATTCAGATCTAGGATGTTATTGGAGTGTTCCTGTTGTTTTTTTGAGCAGTGTATAATTCACCTGCTTGCATAGACTGTGTATGTAACTGAGCCACTTCAAAATTTGCTTTGCATCGGATGTGACCACTCCAATACACATGGACACACATATACATAAATATCTGTGTAAGACAAGCTCACTTTTTTATTTCTGACTGTTAAAGAGCAGAATACACGCTGATCCAGTGCTGTGTGTTTACAGCTCCTATCATTGATGAGACCTGAAGGTATTAAAACACAGCACAGGGCCATGAAATTAATGACACACACAACAGGACCCATACATCCTTTCCCTTGCCACTTCTGCTGCTGAGATTCAAGAAATTAACTCTGCTCCTGGTTTGATTCGCTGAATGACTAGCTTCTTGTCAATAAACATCCTCATAACTGCATTTAATTGAGGACTGACTGAAAACCACCTCCCAGAATCGTAATGTAATCAGTATAACAACACACTTTGTTAGTGGTTATGGAGCACTGGTCCAGGCTGAGACACAGCATGACTCATCCAAAAGTTTAAACCCAAGTTGGTGTTTTATTTTCAGGTGGCAAGAAGACAGCCACCTAAGCAGATAAGGAGGCAGTCGTGGAAATAAACAGCCAGACAGGGAGTTGCTGAAACGGGCAAGAAGGCTAAACGAAGGCTAGGCGGGGAGATGATGAGATATTCAGCGAGACACGCCAACAGGTAAACTTGTGTATGGCCACACACTGTAGAGGGGGAGCAACATGGGCGCTGTGGAGGGTTTGATTTGGCAGCAACAAGCCCCTGCGGTCAGAGACGGGAAAAGGACACACCCAGAGCAGCAGGAGGCCATCGATTTCACCACAGAGCTGCAGACAGACAGCCTTACCGATGAGACGGGAGCGTGCGGGTCAGTCTGCAGCCTCAGCCACACCACACGCACACACATTCCCAAGTGTCACAGGTAGCCCAGCACGACAAATCCCCGAGGAGTGGGGGGAGGCGTGAGGAGATAAGCAGACTGCACATGGTAAGCGATACAGGTTCTACCTCTGATACGGGAATATTGTTTAACACTGAAGAACATTATCTACGTGATTAGTATGTATTGCAAAATGAACCCCAGGCCCTTGGTCTTATCACAAGCCCAGTGTGACTTTCTATTCCTGGAAATCAGCCTCGCTGCCTGGAAGGCCGTCTGTTAAAAGCGAAGCTGGAAGTTTGCTCACAGAGACCAAAGGTCTGAAATTTGACCTTTACATAAATTAAAGGGGAGGAAAGCACACTGAAGGCTACATCACTGCCAAGAATACCCTACACAGACCACTAGCCTAAACCAGCTGAACTCATCCAAATGCACATCTACCCCCTATAAAAAACTTTCTTAATGCTTTGTGCTACAGATAGTGTGCAATAAAGACCAAAGGTATGTCATTCATGCAAAAAATCCCTTCAATGATAGCCCACCCAATAAAAAAGTAATGATTTTTCTCCCCAGAAGCCTTGAAAACAGGCACTTCTCCACCACCTCAAATCACACACTGTGCTTGTTGCTTCAGCAGCACTTTTAGCTGAACTACGGGAGGCAATAACACACGCCGACAGTCAAACAAACAAACAAATGAAAAGAAACTAAAGCAAAGCCATACCTCAAAGCCTGCTGTGCCAACAGCACCTGCCGTTTTGAGCTGATTTATTCACACAACAAGATTTCTACTACAGTCATAGAGATTTGCTTTAGTATCCTTCTCTTACAGTTCCATCCCTTCATCTACCTATCCTTCTGTTCAATCACTCCTCCCACTTCTCCACCTCTTGCTCTGCATTGCAGGTTGCTGATGCTCCGACAGTGAAACAGGTGTCTATGCTATTAGTATGAGTCTTGCGGCGCCACCTCCTCTATCTCGCACCTTAGATGACAGGCATAAATCAAGGCTGTGTGAATGAGGAATAGTAAATAACGGGTTTTGCTACAAAAGCAAAGTGTGTGCCTCCGGTCCTGTGATTTAGCTTACAGCCAGTGTAAAAGATCTCGGAAGCGGACCACGCCGACGCAGTCGTTAAGGAGATTATTTTACTGTTTATTTAGCAACCTCAGAAGTTCAATCCGAGCAGCACATTCTCCTTCAGTCATAAAATAAATACTTACCCATTTAGGGATGTGCTACGTCATCCTCTCCCTCTTGAATCATATCACTCTCCAATATCTTTCCCCTCAACTGCCTCGAGTTTCTTCTCATAAAAAGGCTGCCTGACTCTCCTTGGCTTGAATTTTTATGTCTTTCTGTGGCCCATCTCCGAGGAATATTGTCAAGGTAATATGATGATGACCCCTAAGACTCCTCATTAAATCACTCAGTATCAGAGCATCAACTAAATGTCTGAAGTGTTATCGTAAAAGTACAGCCAAGACCGTGCAGACGACCTCAAAAAAACGAGTGGCGGCAAATTTCTTTTATCTTTCATAACTAAAGGTCTCAGTCACAATCGCTTACATTAGCACTCACATCAGCATCCATGTCACAACCTTATTCAGGCAGCCAGACACACAGTCCAAACAAAGTCAGTTAGATTCAACAACACTAAAGAGACGGGTGTCAGAGTGGCAGATGGAAAGTTGAGCATCTGTCACTGTGCTGAACCATTTGGCTGAAATCAAAGGGAGATGAGCTCCTTCAAAGGACAGGCAAAGCCTTGTCTGAGGCCAGACATGCTCTGGTGTGCTCCGCAGATAAGGGCCAAGAGGTTATATTGCTTTTCTTCTGTCTCTCCCTTTGTTCTCCTCGGTCTTAAGGGAGTGGGAGGGAGGGAGGAAAAAATACAGACAAAAGTAGGAGGGAGAGAGAGAATGAGTCATGAACAGGTTGCCTGTCTTCCGCTGCTACAGCTCGGCGTGTTGATCAAACACTCGTTAGTGGAATTTGCTTGGTGTTTCCGGATGACGATCGTAATGAGCAGAAAGTGGCTGGAGCGGGGGGACGGGGGGCGGGGTGGTGCCGGGCCGTGATGTGGATCATTTCTGACAGTACCAGAGTACTTTTGCCTTCCAGCCCTTCCCTTTTCCCAGCCTTCTCCAGCTTGCTGCAGCAGAGCTGTTGCCTCCAGCACACCTTCAACTGGGAGCACTTCAACTCAGCTGGATGTGAGGCATGAGCTAAATAGCAGAGTAATCCTCAGTGGAGTTTCGAAGGGAACATACACACTACTTCTAATCTCAAAGGGTTTGCAGGTTTACTTTCTTGGCACCGGGTGAAGAACACCACAGCCCTGGAGCACCATCTATGAAGTTGGCTGCTGTGCTTTTTAAACTGCATTCATTGTGCTGCCGGTGCTGTTTTGCTCTGTCCTACCATCCCTCTTCTCTTTACAGAAAGCCTTCCCATCATAAGCGTTATGACGGAAACATTCTTTCACATTTAAACACATTCGTTTTCTAACATCACGAAAAGGCTGCGGTTGCTGTGTATCACCATTGTCCTTGAGGGATTACAGATAAAAAGCCCTTTTTGCTCTCTGTGTGCTGGTCAGCAAAATTCAAAAGGTCAGGCCAGTGTTTTAGCATGATGGCGATTTTAAAAGATTTTCAAAGTAGGGGGTGGCAAAACAAAGGCCACCACTTGGTATTATTGGATTGGAACAACTGTGTTTGTCAGATACATTGATTTTTCTGCCACTGGTCCCCATTATGTTGATGTACGCAGTATGCGAGCTGTCACATCTGACTCGGTAGTCAAGCTCATAACGTACACTTAACATCGGGCGATTAGAAGACTAAAAAGGGGCCAGTCTCCTTTAGCAAGGACAAATCGGTGTGACGGGCGATAACGATGGAGGATGGGTACATGTGGTCTAATACCTCATCAGTTTAACACACTCCAACACGTCCTCATTTATGTTAAAGTTTGCCGCTTGTAGGAGGCCTGTTCACCTAAAGACACAGACACATAACATAATATGGCACCTGACATAACGTGAAGCGACTTAACATGCAGGTAAAATTAACTGGTAATGATCCGAAGCACATGCTTGGGAAAAAAAATCCTGACAAAATACAGACAAACTGGAACGAAGACTAAAGTCTAATACCGATTTAATGGACACACAATGTACACTAGTCAAAAGCTTTGGGGCATTTATAATTATAATTTTAAGGCCTGGTATTTAGGTCATGCGACTCACATGGAATAGATTATTATGCAGAATATGAGTAGCACTGGTGTTTGCGTCCACGCTCTGACCTTGTCGGTCGCTCCTCGTGTCACCAAAGATGAAGGACTCAAAGGGCTGAGCGGGGACTACGGCGCGACAATACAACCTTGTCCAAAAGAGTACACTGGACTTAAAGATAAGAGGCTAATGCTGGAGTGACGGTGAAACTTCTGAAATGCTGTCAGCAGCAGTGACAGAAAGCAGCAGCAGAGCTTCTTAGACAGATGTTTGCAACAAGAAAAAAGAGCAGAGTGCTGACAGTGTTAAAAGGTTTATTATAAAGGATTTATTCTCTTGCTTCCCAACTGCCGCTTCCTTTCAGATGTCTATCAAGAGGTTTAAGTTTTGAAAGCTGCCTTTTAACCCAAAGCACAATATGCTCCTAAGCCTAATCAAGTAGGTTTGGTGCCTAAACCAAACAGCAATTCAAAATGGAAAGTTTAAAAAAAATTAAAATAAAACACATAAAACATAACACTGACTTAAGCCACTAAGCAGGAATTTAGAAAGGCAGCCATGGCCATGAAATTACAGATCAAAGTAGCATTACTTGGTATGTTAAACTTTCACAATCAGCCACCTTCACTCTGCGTCTGCGGCCCACGGGGGCACCTCACCCCTACGTCGGCCAATAGTGCCGGCCTGTGAAATTTTCCTGCCAGGAATCCTGTCTTCACGCTCATCGAAATACAAGAGAAAGTGATTTGGTCCACAGACAGAAATATAACACAGGCTGTTGGCTACAAATTGCTAATACTGCCCAGTCATGTGTAAGGTGCTAATGCTAAATTGTGACCTACTCGCCACTGGGACACAAACTTCAATACAAGAAGAGTAAATGTCTAAGAGTCTTCTGTGCTACACCTGCAAGAGGCTAAAGCAATCACAAGGAGGTTTCTGGAGCAGCCAACAATCTCCAGCAACAACTCGCCAACTTGGTGGTTCCTGGGGGTCATCGACTGACCTCTAGGTCAGCAATCAATCAATTTCACAGTGACTGCCAGCAACCACTAGAAACCGATTGGGGAACACATACCATGTGCACATAAGAATAGGATGCCCAACTTTTATTTTCCATATTTTTGCCATATTTTCATTTTTAAATATTCATGCATAAGCCCAGTGGAATAAATAAATGTGAAAGTTGTCAAAACTGTCCTGATTTGTGTTACAACAAGTCATCACCATCCTGCAGTCTGTTACAGGAGAGTTTGCTGGAAAGATACTAACAAAGTATATTAATAAAATGGATTTTATGGTAATTCCTGATCATTTATAGTGAATTCGGTGTCCAGCAAACAAACAAACAAACAAACAAAAACAACTCTGACAAAATCCACGCATTTGATGCAAGGACACTGCTCAAAGGCATAGGTCCAGATGCCCTCTGCGATGGTTACCACATGACATAGGGCTAATTAACTCTTGAGCAGAAAATAGAGACCCTGCAAGGAGCAATAAACATTCGCTATTAAACGCCATCTAATTAGAATGCAAACTACAAGGGCTTGAAGGAGAACACAACAAACACAGAGGCCAGTGTAATTGTCAACCGAGCTCTGAGGAAGGCGAACATAATAGATATAATCAGCTGAGCATTTCCTATAAGGTCATAATAGAATGTTGTGGAATTTCTTCCACATATCTGACTGAAGCTTACTGACAATGTTTTTCCTCAACCATGGAAAAGGTCACAGACCGGCACTTCAGACGGCACGCTATCAATTATAACCTGATCTGTTTGTTGATACCTGGCTAGGAAACATGAATCAGAGAAACAGCTTTTTGCAAGTGAAGCCAAATTTACCCGGAGCAGAAATGCAGATCTTCAATGTGATCTGAACTCCAGATTTCGGTATTTAAGAGGATCAAAGCAAAGTTTGGAAACAGCACTGCAGAGGCAGACTTTATTTCCATTTTCAATTCGCAGCATTTCATGGATTAAAAAACATTTCTTTATCTAATGCTTAAAATGTTTTTATTTTATTTTATTTGTATGCACTTTTTCTTTGCAAGGAACGACGCACAAAGTTTCGGGGAAAACTGTAAGATGTCCACGTCTGCCAAAATTTCATGCACTCAAGCCCTTTAGGCTCCGTGGTTGATCGATAGTAATGGAACGCCAGCAGGCCTCCAGAGTCCATTGCCAATTTAACCTTTTTTTTTTTAACCATGACTCAATTCTTCCTCAAATAACTCAGCCGCTCGCCGGGATGGACTGCAGGCTTCTGGTGCTGATAAGATGAGCGCGTGAGACCGGGGAAAGGGAAAGACGGATACGGAAACATAGCGCGTGTCTCTACAACTACAACTGCTGGTTGAGAAAACATTTCCGTGAGGCAGTTCAAGTGTGGCGGCCAAGCAGACAGGTGAGGGCATCCGATGCCTCGCCTGGCATAGGCAAGACACAACACAGACACGGGACACCCGAGTGGGCTTCGTGGGCAATCTATGTCTCGTGCTGTGGGCATTATGAGTCTCTGTGTCAGTAAACATGCTCAGAGTGATGGAGAAGGAGGATTTGGATGGCAAGTGAAAGGAGTAAGTACGCAGATTCATCTTCATAAAAACTTTCAAGGATTCAGTCTCGGGCAAAAAAAAAACCC
Source organism: Apistogramma diplotaenia (assembly GCA_015052665.1). NCBI lineage: Eukaryota > Metazoa > Chordata > Actinopteri > Cichliformes > Cichlidae > Apistogramma > Apistogramma diplotaenia. Next base: position 10,359 of record VOQJ01043890.1, read on the forward strand.
TTCTCCAATCATTTATGTGAAATAGCCTTATTTTTTAATCTCAGACATTTATTGTTGTGTTCTTATTGTGTTTGTTATGATTATTCCAGCCTGTGGTGTTTTCCAGTGGATAGCGTTTAATCAAGCTTTAACCAGTGTACATAAGGCTGTTAGAAAAACTCTTAAATCCTCGTAAATCAAATGCATTTTAACCAAGTTTATATGAGATTTTAAATTGCATTGAAATTCTACATTCATTTAAAGCCATAATCAAGGATCAGTTTGAAACTGTCATTTGTTTAATTCGTTCAGATGGATTCATTTATTACAATGACACTCTGGAGCTAGAGCATCAAAAACAAACAGTTAAGATGTGCACATACACATCTCTGACACGGTCTCAGCAAAGCATCCTTCTAAACTATCCACTAAAGTAAATTACTATGATACAATACAATTAAATCAGGCTGCATCTATGCTCTGCTGCTTTTTAATTTACTGTCATTATTATTTAATTGATTTCGTTTAGGATTTGGAGTGCACATGAAGTCATTTTCTGGAAAATGTTTTTATCCTCAGAGTGCTGGCTGGTTGCAGCGGTTCTGCAATGGAGGAGAGAACAAGAGGGAGCGAGAGAATAGCGAGGGTGACAGAATAAGGGGCCGAGACATCTGCTCAGGTATATAATGATTATGCTGCAGGGGAAGGATAAGATATGGAGGTCACGTTCGGCGGCATGGAGTCTCCATCTGTCCCCTGAGGTTAGTGGGTGAACGGGCGGGATGACGACAGGCCCGGGGGATTGGAGTTGGCGGATTGTGGGGAGCCTTGTACGACTCTTGGGGACACCGTTTGCTGGCCTCTGTTCTTATCACAGAGGCCAAATAAACAGTAAATGAGGTGTGATTTTTCTAAAGTCCATCATCGCAGCAATCTGCAGAGCCCTGTTACACAGAAGTTGAGGTTGGGATCAGGTGTAGATTGTATCGATTTGCCCTCTCAGGTGACCTGTGCAGCACAGCGTGAGAGGGTCCAGTTCATGTACTTGAGCATGTATTGTGTTGTAAAGAATCAGACAAGTGACAAAGGAAAAACCTACATAGTGTTGTAGTAAGGTTTGATTCGACAAGTCTCAAGATCCCTACTAGAGGAATGGAGCACAATTTTTCTAAAAGACACGCCATCATTTTCTGTTTTGATGTTTAATGTGTTGGGCTAAAAGAAAATGCTGGATGAATTAAAACTGGAGCGACTCACTCGAGAGACGGCTGACTATCGCTCTGATTTTATTTACTTATTTATATAGAATATAGAGTACTGTATATAGCATCACTTATTAATTTATTTAACACACCCACATGTGGGCACACAAATCCCCAGAAGTAAATGTTGATTCTGTGGGGAACATCTCTGATCAGTGCTAATTTAAAGACACCAAATATTTCAAATCAAATATATGATTTAATTTTGATTTTCTCTTACTGTTTACTGAAATGTATTACTCATAAGAGCATCATCGCTTTAATTTTAGAGCATATGACTATAACAGAGTGCAGAAATGTTCAAAACTTCCACTTCGTGAATCACCCCAGAAAAGGAGTGTTTCCCCAGAGAAAGGCCTGTGTGACATTTAAGACCTTGACACACCTCGGAGCTGGGGGTGTTTCAGCATAAAAGCAGTACACACAAAGAGGAAACACTGCAGGATGTGTGATGGCAAGCATCCAACAAATTACAGACTACACAAATCAATCTCAGGCCACGACAATCATCAAAGGTCATATATTCTATTCTAATTTAATCTTCAGTATTCTATAAACCGATACCCGACCCACAAGGCTGATCTGTGAGCTCAATAGTTATTGAACAATGTTTTTATTTTCAGAATGGTGTTCATGCAGAGAGAGATGCAATAACTTGCCCTGATTACACACCTTTGACTGGCAGCCCACATCTCTGTCTCTGACAACTCAAATAAGGGACCACAGACAGCTGCTTTCACCATTTATATCTATAGATTGATAGATATTTAGATAAATATAAGTCAACCTCATGACACGAGTGAAAAAAAATACAATTTGTAAGACTAATTATTGTGCATCTCCAAAATGTAATGCCTGGGTAATGCTTACACACTCGCTACCTTCAAGCAGAGAAGGTAAAGATACAGTGAAGACCAACAGTGAACTGGAAACACTCGTGGCTAAGAGTGTGTGTTCTTCTGTGCTGGACTTCACTGCGACTGGGGCTCAAGCGGCTCCTCCGCACAGCACGACAGGGAGGAAGGTGAGTCGAAGATAATGCGACACTCGAGGCTAATGGATGCTTTGCCCGACAACAGAATATGTGCCACAATGTTTGGAATCATGAGCCCGATTATAGTTCACAGTTCTGCTGTGGAAACATTAATGCAAACAAGCCAGATGTTAACTTTGTTTAAAAAAACAGTCGCATCAAAACTGGCATCTAATTGTGTGCAGATATATTTTTTTCAATATAAAGACAAAATAAGATATATTTCTTTAATTTATTGTCACCAAAGTGAAAGAGTAGATTTACTGTTTTGACCTTGTGTGTTTTTTTTAGAGATGGGGCGATATCACTTTTTTATTTCCGATACCGATATCGATACGAATTGGCCGATACCGATACAAACCGATACAAATCCGATCATTTATTTTTTTTTAAATTAATACATTTTTTGAATAAAAAGATTTTTTATTAAAAAAATTTTAATTAAAACTTTTTTAAATGCCTGAATCGCATATTCTTTCAATTATTCCATCAAGTACTCAAGAAATTGGATCAGAAATACTTTTTTTGTGTTAATAGGTCATCTGCATATTTTAACTTCCGTACTGCAGTTTTTCACTGTGTGAAACAAACAGGTGGAGCACAAAGTTCTCTTTTCTTCACTTGATGATCAGGTGGTTGATGAACGACCTCCAGCTGTTTCCCAGTAAAAGTTTAATGGTGGTTACTAAGAAACAGC
>VOQJ01043894.1:0-13245 GCA_015052665.1 Apistogramma diplotaenia
CGAGCAAAGAAACAGCTGAGTTCCTCTGCTAGTGACACACTCAGGTCTCCTGCTGTCACATCACAGCCTCTGTAGTTAGTGATGTGCTGAATGCGCTGCCACATCTCCCGTGTGTTACTGCTGCACAGGTGGGACTCTATTCTGCTCCTGTAGTCCGCCTTGGCTTTCTTAATTCCACTTTTCAGGTCAGCTCGTGCAGCACTGTATAGAGCTCTGTCGCCTGACCTGAAGGCAGCATCGCGGGCTTTAAGGAGTGTGCGGACCTGGCTGTTCATCCAGGGTTTCTGGTTAGGGAAAACCCGGATGTTTTTATTAACAGTCACAGTTCCAATACGGAATTTAATGTAGTGAATGTTTCCAGGTCTTCATGTTCGAATAGGTCCCAGTCTGTGTGTGTGAAGCAGTCCTGTAGTTCGGAGACTGCATTTTCAGGCCAGGTTGTGATGGTTTTTATAGTTGGCCTGACTCTCCGTCTGAGTGGAGTGTAAGCTGGGGTGAGCAGGAGGGAAAGATGGTCAGACTGACCAAGGTGGGCGAGGGGGGTGGCTCTGTAAGCATGTTTGATGTTAGAGTCCAAAGATTTTCAGTTTTATGGTTAAAGTGCTTTGCTTCGCTGCGACTCATTGACACGCACTGAGCTCCTTAACTTCTATGAAAAAAAGCAGAATAAAACAGAAAGGAAACAAACATGTTCTAATAATCTCTGATTATCTTTTTGTGCCTGTTGCACTTAAGCATGCTAGACCTTTATAAGGTTGTTCTGCTATTGGATTTATGAATTACTGTAAGTCTGTTACCACCATCCTCCATAAAACCACATGACCTATGCTCTACCACTGCACTGTTTACGTATGTTTATTTTATTCTGTATCATTATATCATGTCTAAATTGTTTAGTATTTGTTTTTTGCACGACAGCACCAAGTACCGAAGAAATTTCCTAATGTTGTGAACTGTTCACTCATGGCAATAAATTCTTCTGATTCTGATATATAGCTGTTAAATGTGTTAATCTGTGTGCAGTTGACTACTTATTGATTTGTAACTGTTGGTTTGTCCTTATTTGTCTTTGCAGGTCCCCTTAATATGTCAATCATTATCTAGCTTTGAGTAAAATAGCCAATGGTGCAATATCAAAAAACCAAAAACGTTTTGTCTCTTTCTTTCTACAGGTTTAAGTCATGTGGAAAAGAATCGTTTTGCAGTCATGAAAGAATTCATTCAAAGGCTCAGATCTCCAGACCGCCAAGTCCAAACCGTCAGACCTGTGCAAAACTCAGCGACGTTCTCTCTGCAGTACACATACCCCAGATGTCTTAAACCAAAGCTTATTTCAGGTAACAGGAACACATCTTTTAAAGGCCATCAACCTAAGTAGCCCCTTTGGAATCTTTTGAAAAGTGGCATAAAGGTGTAATGTTTTAAAAATTCAATCCTACAGGTGTGGATCCAGCACAAAACACAGTGGAAGATATAATGTTGAGGATCTGTCACCTTGAAAATGTTGGAAACACCAAAGGAGTTTGTCTCTACACAGTCGATGGGATGCCCTTGACAGATGACCCCTTCTTCAACACGTGTGAGTCAGCAGTGATTCTTTTGAGAGCAATGAATGCTTGTCTGCAGTTAGGTCTCTTTGTTTTTGGATGCTGACATTTTTACCATTTTTTAAATTCTTAGTACTCCCCTCCACCTGCTTCTGTGAATTATGTAGATTCACTTTCAGCCCTACATGTTACATAGTTGTGAAAAAAGCACAATTTGTTGGCCATGTCATTTTTTTAACCTCTGAGTAACATTAATGATGTACAGTATGTCCAACATGCTGTTTTCTGCTATAAACCTTTCAGTTTTTCTGATAAATTGTCAGACTTCAGTTGCATTACATCTCACACAGCAATGTTTTTTTAACATTTGGAAATGTAGTCAAAATGTGGAAAAAAGCATGATGCAACCACAGTTTCACATAGTGATGATTATAATTTATTTTAAAGATAACTTTCATGACAAAATATGCAACACAAATTCTTTATACTTGAATCTTACCTATTGTCCAATTTTATTTTATTTTTTACTTTTAAATACTGTAAAGAAGGATTACAGGGTGTAATGCCGTAGAATAATGACACCATTGCAGCTTAGATTTCACGCCGTTGCTACTAGATGAGAAATCTCCCGGAAAGAAGCAATTAAATGACTACAGGCTTAAATGTATTATTGAAACAGGATTAGTTGTAAGCAGATATTTCCTGTTTATTAACCAAATAAAAGCAGGTTTTAGGTTAAGGCAGTCTTCACTTTTTTTTACATCACATCCATATCATGGGAGAGCTACAGTGATAAAAGGGTTTTAAGACTGGTGGGTGCCAGCAGTTTAGAATCACAGGAGATAAAATACGCTCTTATACATACAGATGGGAATAACACATTTTTTGTATTATTTTTTTTAAAATAAACTGATATTTGCTTTACGGATCGATGATCTGGCAGAATTATTCATTTTAATGTCTTCTTTTCCAGGGTCTTTGAAAAACAGACACATTGAAAATGGAGCTCTGATTTATGGCATATTTACACCAAAAGAAAACCTGACACAGGCTCATCAAATGCCAAAGCAGGAATCTGGAAGAACCTCTGGAACAGATGTCATTCGATGCCACATCATGCTCAAGGTGCGCCTTAACTGCAGAAATTTCCAAATTTTAGTTGCATATTTGTGGGGGGAAATAAACAGTAATGATTTCTGAAATCTTTTATTGTATTAAGACACAAAAAGTGGCCCCAGGAAGCATCTTAGTTTCTCTAAACCCCGTTAACCCCAGCTGTGCAGGGGGGAATTAAATGGTAGAAACTGGAATAAATTTTTATATTAATGTAGAGTTCACTGCTATAAATGCCAGCCTGTAGTTTTAACATGCATATAAAGTAAAAATTAATTCAGTGACATATTTCTGTTTTGCCTATTAAAGGGAACCTTTGAAGTTATGGTGAACTTGGAAACAGACACAATGGAAACTCTAAAACTCGGGTTGTCAAATGCAAGCGGAGTCCCAGCACATGTCCTCCATCTCAGGTAAACTGCCTCACCTCTCTCCTCTCTGCCTCATTCAGAAGCTAAAGTCTTTGCGTTGATGCATTATTTCTGCATGACGGAAACATTAATGTGGTGTCCCTGCATCATTCACAGAGGTAAATCTTCTGGTGCTGATACTCTCCAGAAGTGTGGAATCACTGAAGGGTCGACTGTTACCTTCGCTTTGTCCTCCTTTACTGAAGAGATTCTCCACAGTGACACGTTCTACATCAATGATGTTGTGCCTTCAGTGCAACAAACCCTGAAAGGAATCAGTGTGTTCCTGTCTTCTCTTTATGCTGTTAGAGTAAGCTGTGTTTTATATTTAACATACTCTTGTCTTACTCTTGTCTAGCCCTTATTTTCAGTGTAAGACTCGATATTCTGTTCTGCCATCTAATTTCATGAAAACCATGAGGCTATACTAAAGATTGTTGGACATAGCCACAGGGAGATCACCCATTGGATAGTGAAGTTCTGTTGTAAAACCTTGTGCTGAACATGAACTACTTGCATTCAGAGTCCAACTAAAAGCTCATAGATTTAATACAGTTTCAGAAATTCCTCAACAAATAGTGATGCAGTTTCTGCAGGATGGCGATTTACGCTGCAAAATAGCGTAAATGCTTGGCAACATTGCTACCAGTTAAGTGGAGATGCATCACAGATGAGTTACTTTCATCTGTGCAGACTGACTCAGATTGATTGCAATGTGTTGATAGTCTGTCTTTGTTCATTCTCTACCAATCTGGCTGAGAGTGACTGCAGTCAGTCTGAATCAGACTGCAATTGTTTGGATACATGTTGCTTTCCACCAGGTGCCCTGTGCAATCATCTCATGATTGAAGTGGTCACCACAGCTACTCACAAATGTCATGATCCTTTAGCATATGTAGTTGTTCCTGGTTCCCCATTGCCTTAGTTTATTCCTCCCTCAGTGTTCTTGTGTATTTTTTCAGTGTCTGTCTTCCTGTGTGGTGTCAAGTCTGCTTTCCTATCTCCATGTTCAGCTTTTCCCTGTTTAAGTTTGTCAGTCTCTTATCTCTTGTATTTTGTTTACTTCCTTGTCTTGTCCTCCTTAATTTAGTTCAGCTGTTTTTTCCCCGGCTGTCTCCACTTTCCTAATCATCCCTCTGTGTACTGTATATGTTGTCCCAGTCTCCCTTTGTCAGCTCTTCTTCTGTGTCTTCCAGTTCCTGTGTTTCCACCTTTGGTTCCTAGCCTTAATGTGATCTCTGTAATAGTAGCGTTCAGTTATCTTTTGCATTTTATTTCACCTTAACTTGTGTCTTCAGTCTTGAGCCAAGTTCAATTTCTGTTTCTCTCACACATCCTGCATTTTGGTCCTCACTCTTCCCGCTCCACTACATGACAGCTATTGGTTATCAAATGCAAAGCGATTCATTAAGGCGGAGAAAGCCTGCTGTCAGTCTGTTTAGATTTTTTGTTGTTGTTGTTGTTCTTTTTCTCTTTGTAATCTCTATACTTGGATAAAATAGCAGAAGTCTCACAGCAGCTATAATAACTACTCTGTATGGTGATTTTACTAAAAATATGCCATACTTTCAGCTCTTTATGTAAAATCAGTCAGTTGTGAGTTTGTGGCCAGTATTAAATCTAATATTTCTCTCATCAGTTTTAAGCAGTATTAACCCAGGGGGACAAACCCCACAGTGGGTTTGTCACTCTGCCCAATGCTGGTGTGTATTCACAGACTGAACTGAAATGTGGTCAGTTCAGTTTGCTCATCATGTTCATCCTTTCTGAGTAGCATTGATGTTGTTTTTATCTTTATTTAATTGTAGGAAGACCAGTCTGAAACAGTCCTGAACAAACTGATTGCGTACATACGAACACTGACCGGATGTAGCCCCCTCGCCCAAAGCTTGCATCAGTTACTCTGCAGGAATGAAAGGATCACCAGGAACCAAAAGGTAAACAGTATGATGTGGTCGACCTCCCTCTAAGGTTGCTACAGTACCTTCCTTAAGTCTTGTCGATTTTCTTTATGCAGCATATTGCTACAGTTTGAAGTCTTTGCACGACTGGCCTGTGTCACATGTCATATGTGAAATCCAGCTTTCAAGTCAGACTTTTATGTGACGTTTTGCATGTTGTGATACGATGTCTTTACACATAACTGTTTCCATGTGTCTGCATCTGAAGCCATCTTATTTCACTCATGCCAGTAGCGATTAGAAAGCTCATTGTTTGTAACTAACCATTGATTTTGTGTGTTTTGCATGAAACAAAGCCTCTGATTTATAAATTTTATCTTAACTTAATTATTGACTTATTTTAGATCGCAGTTGTTGAGGGATTATACATGCTCTTCAGGGAGTTGTTGCCTCAGCGAGGGGACAAAGTCATAGAAGACCAGGATATCTTTGAGAATTCGTTGTACTGCTGGGCTCATCTCCTGTCCAAAATTGAGGTATAACCGAATTTTATTTTGGACAGTAGCTGGTCTTTTCCAGTTTTTTGTGTGGATATTATCGCTACAGTGTAAATTTGTCATATTTGGCCTTATTTTGACAGAGTCAGGAATCCAAACATGAAGTTTACGCTCCCATCACTCTGGTGTCCATTGACAGCGACCACTTCTGCGAACCGGTGAGAGTACCCGGGGTACCGGATGTCTTTGAACGAGCGTATGTTCTCCAAAAAATCAGAGGTACAAATAACAAAGAAAAGGTTTTAAACTATAAAATGCATCTAAATGCATGTAGTTGTTTTAATGTTTTATTTGTTTACCTGTTACTTTGCAGATACGCAAATTATTGGTGAAAAAACTTCATCCTCAAGTTCATTATAGAACATCTATAATGAGAAAGCCTTTAAAGTTCTCCTCTCCTTTAGTTAAGCACAGTCATGGTCATATTTTAATGTGTTAATATACAGTATGATACAAAAAACATTACTTTAAATTTGACTGCACAGCCATTGCTGAATGACATGACCTATTTTGTTGGAATTTTTCATAATAAATTGTATGTGTTATAGTGGTGAATTATGTGTTACTACCTTATGTTTTGATTTTGTTTAGATGGAGAGAAAATTCCAAATTGCACTGAAGAGCCTTTGCGAGAATGCTCGTTACAGAGAGCCGCTGACATTGAGAAAATCCTGCTCAGCATTCCTCGATTTGTCCGAACGTATCCTCTCTGGATTCACCATGACAAAACATCTGGTCAGAAGTAGGTGTCACTGAGCCATTTCTTTTAACCAAACTTGCTTTTTTGCCTGTTAGTATAGACCAAGTTGTCTGTATAAGATGTGAAGTTTCCTTGTTTGGCAGGAACAAATTAAGATCCATTTATCCACAGCAGAACAATGAAAAGTCTGAAATCTGGTTTGAAATATGTACTTGTTCTTCTAAAGGTTTTTAGTGGATGGAAACACAATGTCAGTACATTTAGCATGAATATCCAATATGAACTGCTGAACACTGAGGTATGAATCATTCGAGCAAAAAAGGCATCTAATTCAAGGGATGAACCAGTGTCAAAGTACCAGTTATATCTTTAGACACTTTGTTGCTAGCAGATTGTTACATAAGTGCTTAGTTTTTTCCCCATTTCTGTAGTGGAGTCTATGAAAATTGTCAGAGATAAAACAGTTTGACATTTTTGTACCAACAAGGTGTTTCTCAAAGAGCTACTAGCTGAAGGCTTGGTATAGCTCAGCATGGTGTGCATTGTGTCCTTAAATCTGAGGAAACTGGACAAGTGGGATGCAAAAGAAGAAGTGGCACACCTAAGAAAACTATTAACAACAGATGAACAGTATCTGATCCAGCAAAGACCTGACACAGGGCTTGAAGGATGCATCTGGCTCTTCAGCTGATCCATCTTCTGTTCAGTGACGCCTCATCAGAAATGGCCTCAGTAGAAGAGTGGCTGTCAAGAAACTTCCCTAACGAAGGGAAATGATTGTAAATACACTGATCAGGAATAACATGACCACTGACTGGTGAAGTGAATAACACTGATTATCTCTTCATCATGGCACCTGTTAGTGGGTGGGCTATATTAGGGAGGAAGTGAACATTCTGTCCTCAAAGTTTGTGAGTTAGAAGCAGGAAAAATGGGCGAGAGTATGGATTTGAGTGAGTCTGATAAGGGCCAGATTATAATGGCTCGAAGACTGGGTCAGAACATCTCCAAAACTGCAGCTCTTGATGTTACTTTGACAGGTACCACATACCTACAGTAAGCATTGTTGCAGACATGTACATCCTTTCACAGAAACAGTATTCCCTGATAGCTGTGGACTTTCAGCAGGATAATCTGCCCTGCCACAAAGAAAAAATTGTTCAGGAATGGTTTTAGGAGCACGACAACAAGTTTGAGGTGTTGACTTGGCCTCTAAATTCCCAAGATCTCAATCTAATCAGCATCTTTGGAATATGCTGGACAAACAAGTCTGAGGCCTCACCTCACAACTTGCAAGACTGTTTCCAGCATCTTGGTGCCAGATACCACAGCACACCTTCAGTGTGGACTCCAGGCCTTGATGGTTCAGGGTTATTTTGGCAGCAGCTCTGACCTTAACATTATTGAAACGGTGTAGAATGTTTTTGGCAGAGGATGGAACAACAAGCAGCAACATCCAAAGATGAGCTTTGACTGTCTTTCAAGAAGCCTGGAGAACTATTCCTGAAGAGTTTATGGGGTAGAGCAGGTCACCTACCAATTGGAAGGTTGGCAGTTCGATTCCTGGCTGTTCCGGGCTACCTGCCAAAGTATCCTTGGGAAAGATCCTGAACCCCAAGCTGCTCTCCAATGCAAATGTTGGAGTATGAATGTGTTTGAATGTTGGATAATAAGCACTTATTTGTGTCATATGGAAGCATTTGTATGAATGGGTGAATGCAAACGTGTTGTATAAGTGCTTTGAGTGCTCAGTAAGAGTAGAAAAGTGCAATATAAGAACTGGTGCATTTTACCATTTAAAAAAAATGACAAGAAAGCTTCCTCAGAGTTCAGGCTGTGTTGAAGAATACAAAAATACTGACTTTCATTATTAAAATTGTACAAACTTTGTTTTTCACCTTGTAAAATTGTAGCCTCAAGATTTATTAATTAGTTCAATGAAATGACAGCTTTCAGGTGGATATTCACTGGACTTTTGGCAGTATGGTGGAAGTTTTGAAATCTTTCCCTCATCTTAATGTGACCCCGCCTCTACATCTGAAGGATCTGGGACAACATCAGAGTTGCCTTGTTCTGCTCAGTGAAGGTATTTCACCCTAGTGCAGTCTAAATATTTACCTCTTTCAGTGCATTGTCATCTTTGTACCATACACAGTTTGCTTGCGTCGTACAACGCACACCACTGACTTGGCAAGATGTGTTCATATTGTACCAGGCTTAGTACAGGAGGACAGGAGACTTTACCTCAAAGTATGTTCTTTTTTTTCTCCATTGTATTTCTTTGTCAGATAATCTGGGCATTTATTTGGGCAAGAGCAAAGGACTAGCTGATATGATCCAAGTGCGTGATTGTCTGGATGGAAATGTGAAAATGGTCGATTTGAATTTGCTGGCGGCCAAGTGAGTACCTGCACCAAAACCAAATGGAAAAAGATTTTTCCTATTAGAGAGCAAGAGAGATTTTTGCAGACATGTAGGGCTTCCTTACAGGTGCATTTTAATCTGCATTAAAAGATGACAGACAGATGCTTGTTTACTATCACCTGTGTAAAGCTGTATAGAGATGTTTTGGATGTGTATCATTATAAAAGTCTTTGAAAACTTTTTTAGGTGATTGCTTTCATTTTTTTAATTGTAGGACTGGTGACCACAGAGATAACCAATCATTTGTCACAACCAGAACTCCAAAGGAGGCGATACTGGTGAGACTTGGAAAAATGTTTTTGTTGTAAAGGAACCGAATCGTAACATTTGTTTAATGTGACCTCTTCCCGGTGTTATTACATTAGGTGCTGATAGACACGAGTTCCTCGATGGAAGAAGAGTGCTTCGAAAATGCAGAAATAAAGAAGATCAACGCTGTCAAAGAGCTCTTTGACAATTTTGCCACCAGGAGCATGGCGTATGATTTCCATCATGTCATTGGCCTTGTCAAGTTTGACTCCATGGTGAAAACGCTCCACACATTCACAGAAAATCTGGAAAAGTTCAAAGTAATTGCACAACTTTTCTTGTATCTTCTTGTGTATTTTTCTTATTTGCTTGCATAAAGATCCTGAGCACTGAGGGCTTTCCTATTCAACTGAAGAAAACTTTGGGTTAATGTCTCAAATTTTTGAGTTTGGTATCTCAACTCAAAATTTTGAAAGTTAGACATAACTCAATTTTGAGATACCTGGTAAGCAGTGACGTGCAGAGAGGGTCTTGTATCTACTTCAATCTGCTTTATTGTGTTTAACAATTTAATTTGTTTGTAATTGTTTCAAAAGTACCTTGAAATGCTAAATAGGTGGACCTAAGTGCTATTAATACTCATTTCTAGGTGCACACGCGTAGTCTCGAGGCCAGTGGATGTACTCTGCTGTACGACGCGCTGCGACGTGGCGTTTCGGAGCTGGAAAAGGTCAAGGCAAACTTCCCAGAATGTCGACTTCGCATCATATGTCTCACTGATGGCAATGATTCTGGGTAAGTTTCCTTCTCTCTTATTTTTGTATATCGTGGCAAGTGGGCAATTTTTTTTTGTGTGTGTGTGGGCTACTGGAACACTGCATAAGTGGACACGATGTCGGCATCCCTACCTCTCAAGATTTGGTACCAAGCCCCAAGAACAGCTGGTACTTTGAATGTGAGAGCAGCTGACCTGAAAGATAAGGTCATGGCTAAGCTGGAAACCTGCGCCTTCTGTGGCTGATTACCAAGACCGAGTGAAATACTGAAAGTCTACTAGAAGATGTGAATGCAGCATGCATAAAATTGTTTGTGTTCACACTGAATAAACTTTGATCAGTCTTTTTTCCAATTGCATTATTAATTAAATGTTCTTATGTGACCCATCAGTTAAGCCTAATGCTTTTCAGCTGACACCATAATTTAACTGTTTGGATCTTGCTATAGATCCTTTATGGACCCAGTTGCTGTTACAGCCACGTTGCTAAAATCAAACATCACTGTGGATTCCATCCTTCTTGGAAATGTGGAAAACAACATGCTCCATGGAATCAGTAATGCAACAGGTAAAACCGAATCCTTTTTTGTGTGATTTTCATCAGGTTCGACTGTTAAATGTTTATTTTCTACCAGCACATTAATTGAATGGTTACAGTTCACAGAACCAAAAATGACACCTTAACTTTCTCCCTGCAGGATATCTGGGATTTGTCATTATTTTCTGTATTTTATTTACAGAGTTGTCCAAAAGCCTGGTTTTTAAACTTGTTTTAATAATTAGTCATTGACAAACATGTTTTTAATCTTTCAACTTGCTTGCAGGTGGCTGCTGTTTCAAACCAAAGACAGTCAAAGACGGTCTGAAGCTCTTTGAGATTGAGACAGTTCTGTCTCTGGAGCAGAGGAAACCCAAGAACAAACTCGACCTTTCTTCCATCACTGAGGCCAGTTTATGATCTGTTGCAGTATTCTATAGTAAAACCGATTACTGCTTAACTTCATATTTTGCCATCGTATGTTCATTAGATTTTTTTTTCATGTTTTTATAGAACATATTAACAAACATGTTTGCTACTCATGGCTATGATGAATATCCAGAGACGTCCTTGCCAAGCCAGATAAGCAGCAAAGTGATGGTGACAGAGAGGTGAGCGACAGAAACGAGCGTCCTATAGATGCTGATAAGAAAACAAGTTTCAGCTGCTAATGAAAACTTTAGACCTGCGTGCTTGTCTGCGTGGATCAGTCGGATCCATTGGGTAGATTTATTGGTGATGAAAATGATAAATGATTGCTGATGCTCCACATTTCTGCTGTATTTGCTGAGTGGCCATATGGGCCTACATACTTCCATCTGTTTCACCTGACAGTCTAAAATATTCTGTTAATTAAATCCAGTCAGGAACCTTCATTAGCCTTGTTATGAATCAACAGTGATAATCATTGTCTTTTTTCAATTTTTCATGCATCACGTGTGAAACATTAAATAAAAACCCTTTAAATCAAAACAGTGCTCTGAAAAAGAAGATTCGGGAGGCAAAAGACGGCCGTTTCATGGAGAAGGACAAACGTATCCTGGAGGAGCTCAAGTGTCTGCATTGTGACCCACATCCTTTCTTTAGAGTCTTTCCATCAGAGTCTGACTTAAGTAAGTGATGTGGTCTCTCCTGACCTGCATTTGGACTGCGGTTTGTAGATTATACATGATCTGTCATAGACCCGTATTCTTGGTGTCTTCATTGTGATACAGGCGATGGGTCCTAACGATCAACACGCTGATTCATGTTGATTGTGGTGCAGTCAACGCCAGTGTGCTGCAGATTACTGTTGGGCTGTATGTCTCAGCACTTTTTGGGCTCCTTAATCATTAAAATTATTGAACAGCAGTGATTTTCTAACATTTTCAGCATTCTGGAGGATTCTCATGCAGGGACCTCCTGACACACCGTATGAGAAAGGAGTGTTTGAGCTGTACTGCCAGTTTGGTCCCGAGTACCCAGTGAAGCCTCCCATCGTTCGCTTTGTCACACTTGTATCCTGCCAAAATACAAACCAGTACAGTATTTCAAGCTACTTAGTCATCTACACAGTGTGCATATTTAAATGGTTATCAATTAGTAATATCCTATGACAGCAGGGAATGCATGGATGTTTCTCGTAGCGAGTATTTATCTTAACACGATGGCAGGTGTACCACTGCAATGTCAACAGTGTCGGCCGCATCTGCCACAACATATTTGACCGCAACTACAACGCCCACATTACCATGAGAGAGATCTTTGATGCTGTGTATGGACTTCTCATCATCCCTGAGCCTGATGATCCGCTGGACAGGTGAGACATGCACACTGTTGTTCCTGCTTACTTTTCTTCCCCGTTCTGAGGCTCACTGTGATCGTCTGCATGTCATCTTGACCACGTCTACATTCGTACATGCACTGAGTTACAATCATGTGATTAACTGATTTAGATTTTTTCAAGTGGTTGAACAGCTGTACCGAATAAAAATGGCTGTCTATATTTGTTGGTATTTATTAATTAATGAGCTGGATGATCAGTTCTCCAACATTTTATATTATCTTTGTGAGGGGAAGAGAGAAATTCACATCTTTCACAGTTATTTTGATTTGGCACTTTGTGTTTTCTTTTGTTTACATGGTTAGACAAATCTAAAAATACATTAAAAAGTCTACTACTTATTTTATAATTCTTGTGGAGCTCGTGTTTTGCAGATGCAATCACAAACCCCAAACATGAGTATTTAAATTTGCATTGACCTTTTTCTGGAAGCATTTTAGCTGAGGAGTTCCTGGCGAGCCGCGAGACTTACGAACGAGAGGCCAGAAGGCACACGGAGGAACATGCCGGAAAGTCAATGGATAGCATGGAGAAGGTAAATGAGAGCGATACATTAACAAATTATTGGTGTTTCATTCTGCTGTGTTTTTAAAAATTATCACATTACTTTAGCATGTTTTTTTTCCCTCCACTCTAAAGCAACTGGTCGATCCTGTGCCTGAGTTTGTACCCAAACATCTGATTTGTCCTCTCACCAAGAAGATGTTTGTGGATCCTGTGAAAACAGTATACGGCACTGTATATGAACGAAAAGCCATTGAGGAACACCTGAAACGGTGAGTTCATGTGCTGCTGTTGGCACAGCCAGTCTGTTTATTGGCAACTTTAACTTCCTTTTGGCCTTTTTTAACAAGGTGCACAGGCAGGTCATGTTCTGGGATTGTGAACCTTTTCTCTCTTCCAGACACCACTATGATCCAATGGCTGGACCAGGAAATGAGCTTGAAGCCAGTGACATGATAGCAGACAGGGAGATGAAGAAAATGGTCATGGATCATCGAGCTCGTCAAATTCAGTGAAACTAGAGAGAAAACTTTGATTTGTGATGCCTACACTTACTGTTAGGACAATGTGTGAAGGATGAAGACTAGCTACACTTCTGTGTTGCTTTAATTTGTGTTTGTTGGGGGGGGGGGGGGTTGTCCTGTTGGCCCAGCGGGGTTCAAATAATTTTCAAAAAAGTTACCAAGTTAGAGTTTTCAGGTCTGT
>VOQJ01043897.1:0-15285 GCA_015052665.1 Apistogramma diplotaenia
AGTCCCATTCAAGGAGTATCTGTGCAAGTGTGTGTGTGTGTGTGTGTGTGTGTGTGTGTGTGTGTGTGCGTGTGTGTGTGTGTGTGTGTGTGTGTGTGTGTGTGTGTGTGTGTGTGTGTGTGTGTGCGTGCGTGTGTGTGTGTGTGTGCGCCCTTTGCTTTGCTTTCCGCACCTGTTCACTTGTATTCAGTGTGTGTTCGGTGTAGTGAGAGCATGTCAATTGTGTTAATCCATCAGTGGAAAGCTTCCCCCTCTGGGTTTCCTCATTGTTGTTTAACTGAGAACTTTTCCTATCAGTCAGCACAAACACACAAGCGGCGCGAGGGGGAGGAGCATGATGTTCGCTCAAGGCCAGTAACCGCACCTGGACTGAAGCATCCAGCTGAATTCACCACACTTCCATCGCTGACAGCTGACTGCACAAGACACTATTTTTATCTCCCTTTCCTCTTCTTTTATCTGCCCATATCATTCTCTTCCACTCACTTCTCCACTCTTTGTTCTCCACCCTTCTCTCCGTGTGCTCTCTTGGTGTCCAAGTCTTTCTTTTTGATATTAACTGTGAGGTGTTGAGCAGGAAGCATTTTTGAAAACTTCATTGCCGAGTTCAAAGCTGACATTGACATTTGCTGGTGCTGGTGGAGCAAACAGTCTGAACATTGATTGATATGCAGGCTGTGTTGGCCTTGAATCAAACTCCAAATATCACGCTTCTGTGCAGTGTAGGTAGTCTAACAGGACGTATACAGTCGGTGTTTACTGTGACCGTTCCAGATACTTAATTTGTGAATTACAAATCAGTCTCTGTGTTCATTTAGCCGCCGTAAATGTAATCTTTCAAGTTTCTAATTATTCTCCACATGTCCCCGAAGGCCTTCCTCTCATTCAAGGGCACTCATTAATCAAACACACATCTGAACATGCACGTCACATATGCAGGCAAAGTGAGCCAAGGGAACACATACAGGAGGCATACACGGTTTGGTGGAAATACCATGAATACATTATCAAAAAATTCATAAGTGTACACACAGTGTTCCTGCAGAGAACACTGGTGAACATCAAGAGGTACATAAGGTGTTTGGTCTTCTTGTTTTTGTAGCTAAGTACGATGTCGGGTTCAAGCTCAGACTTTTCTGCTACCAGCCTTTATTTATTCATATATATTCATTCATTTAGCCTTTGCTGCGCAGCTGCACATCCATTAAACGGTCGCCAGTCAAACCTTCCTGTTTTTGCTGTGTTGTGGCTCAAAAGATTGTCTAAGTCAAAAGGAGGCAAATTATCCTCTTTATTTATATGTAAAGCAGACAAAAAGAAGAAGTGAGGCCCTGGAATGAGGCAGTTGGATGAAGGACACCTAGCAGTCCCAAAATGAAAAATCGGATTGATGACTTCCTGTGAAATGATCCTTCGTTTATGAACACTGGTTTCTAAGCACTCCCTTATAACAATGCATTATACTGCCATTAACTGGAAGGGTGAAGTTAGAAGCTAACGACAGCTGAATCCATAAACTGTAAGGATGCATTGCACAGACACACGGACACTTAATAATTATTAACGGTGGTTAAGAAGCCAGAATTAAGTGTCCCTTCTTCTTAGTGCTCTTTGGCCAGCTGGGCCATTTAAATTCAGTATTTAATAATAAATATTAGCAAAATGTCCAAGTAGTTTAAAGTAAGAATTAATATGTATTTCACTTGATTCCTACATATCAGAAGCAGTTTGCTGTGAGAATGGATTGTTTTATGGTTTCCTTGTTACCTTTTTTCAACAAAAAATTAATAATTTAGCAGAGTCAGAATTTCCCTCAATCCCACCGTGGCTATAAAATCCACGGGGAGTGACCTACTGTGGTCGCCACTCTAGATTGGTTTCATTTTTTTAATCTCTGTCTCTCCTCCACAGGATGTCTTGTGGAGGTTTCTTCCTGTTAAAAGGGAGTTTTTCCTTCCCACTGGCGCCAAGTGCTGCTCATAGGGGGTCATTTCTACTGTTTGCTGTTATTAATGCTATATAATTAAAATTAAATTTAACTGAATTGAATTTTTCAGCCTTGGCTTGACTCGGCTGCAAGATATTCAACAGTTAAACTCCAGAAAATATTCACCATGTTTAAACGATTTGTGAAAACTGTTTATGCATAATCAGCATAAAATTGTGCTGATTTTTTTTTTTTGTTTGTTTATACATCCAAAATTCCCAGCAAAGAAGCTTTATTATCCCTGATGACCTGGTAGAAAAACAGCTTCCCTGTTTTCAGTCTTTCTGGGGAAATAGTTTCCTCTCCTTATGCAGCATGAGCTCACTGTGTCAGCGTCCTGTCAGCAAACAGAGCAAGTAACGGACAAGAAAAGAAGCAATTCCAAAACCAAGTAAAAACTGTATTTACCTTTGCATCAATCAGCACGATGGTTATATATGTTCTGAGAATCTCCAACTGGGTGTTATGCTCTGTCTTTGTGATCAGTCTCAGGATTCCCTTCAATTGCAGTCATGCCGCCCGCCGCGCTGACAGTCCAAACAAAGCAGGGATTTTATTGTGACGCAGTGGACGGGACGCTTCAACAAATGGATCAACCAGGTTTCGATGTTGGACTAATTGCCGCACTTGTGATGAGGTCAAAAAGAGGTGTTTTCACAGGACAGGAAGGAAACTTGTTTTGGCTTTAAGAGGTGCTCACACGCCAAAGTTAATGTTTAATATTCATTTTAAGAATATTTAGTGTTTTGACACAGTGCTAAGAGTGTTTATGTATTTGACATAATGCTTGAATAATCCAGAGTTGTTTATATTTATAAAGTCCCTGATTGCAACAACAAAATGCCCTATCTCCCTGCTCTCATTAGCCTAAACCGGAGTGACGAAGCTTTTGAAGTTCCTTTAATGATTTATTTTTAATAGCTGCCTTTTGTAAATACGCCAAACACTCGGGCAGGATTTGTTGTGCTCTGTGTACACCTGCCTGTGAGGGCCCTGCATTTGTATGCTTTTATACGTGTGCGTCTGTCTGCATCTTTGTTTCCGTGAGGCGATTCTGTCAAGACGTGACAGAGTGAAAACAAAACAAGGTGTGTTACCTGGTGCTGTGTGACACCTGTCAGCTACCGTCCAACGTCCAAACTCACAGTCAGACTGACCTTCCCAAAGCGGCAACAGTGTGTGTGTGTTTGTTTTGCTCCTCGAGCGTATGCTCAGACACGCAGGCAGACAGATGGACAGGCAGGTAAGAAAACAATGGAAATTTCCATGGCACTTTCTTTTATACATGATCTGATGTCCTGGTAGAAAAACAGCTTTCCCATCTTCCTTCTTTCCTGTCATGTATATATTTTGCAGAGGTGGATGTTCATGTTTATTAAGTACAAGTAATCCCTCTGGACCAAACGCTCGAGCCTCAGTCTGCTGAGCCTCTAAACATTCACTTCTAAATTTATTTGTGAAAGCAGCTTCTTCTACCTGAATGATTTTATGGTTTTCCACCTTCATTACACTGTTTTTAAATACTTGGCCTGTACAAAGCCAGGGTGACATATCAAATAAATATCCATCACCACCACCCATATTGTCTTATGGATACGCTGTTACCAGTCGACGAGGTGGACACTAATATTCAGCAGATATATTTTTCCATTTATCCCTGTTTTGTTCCACTCTTGGCTCCACATCTATGATATGTCCCTAATGTTCATCTCAGCTGCGAGCACAGAAACACCACCCATCTGCTGTTCTTACCTTCTGTTGCAAGTGTTCAGAAGAAGGAGGGTGTCTTTGAAGGGGGAGGGGCTACAACGGCTTGTTTCAGACAGAGGAAGAACTGAGAGGCTCCACCAGGATTTATTTTGATCCTGAGTCATGTGAATGTACTCTAGTTCATCTCAAAAATAAAAGTATGAGCAGAACAGGTCAACTTTGAGGAACATTTTAACATATTTCGAGTAACAGAACAAGAAATATGTAACTATATTCTGCTATGGCTTTTTCCCCTTATTTTATCCGTAACACTGACTTCATCATTAACTGCTCTTGACCATAACCAGCTCATTATCTCCCCACTGGACTCAGACTCCTTCATATTTAGATATTTATATCACTGCAGAAGAAGAGACCATACAGCTCAGCTAAATTCCTATACTGTGTCATTTTATGGTTATGCATTAAGCATGAGGTCATGTACTGCTCCTTGGCATTTAATTGGTCTCCATAATGTATTGTGCATATTAATATATCAGTCTTATAGTCTGTTAAATTGTAAAGAACAGGGTCCAAATTGTGTGTGTGTGTGATCTTAATCTTTTATTAAAAAAATATTGAAACACACACATGCTTAGATCCACTTGTATGAGTCAAAAATACAAACACAAATGAAATCAAAGTGCATTTTTCATGCTTTGCTTCATTATTCCGTTTGTTTCGGTGCATTTCGATTGTGTTCACTCTTTTCTTTTTCATCTTTTCATGTCTGCTGATTGAATAGATTTGATTTAGATACAATGGATTTGATTAAGAAGTCATTAAACATTAAAGTGAGCCACTAAAGCTCCTAATTGATGTGGAAAAATAATACATTGACATACACAGCCAGTCCGCCCTTGCATAAAAACATAAAAACATGCATTAAGTATTTGAATCAAATAATTTTTACAGATGCACTAAACTCAGCTGTTGAATTGAAGCATTAAAGTCCATGAGTTTATGGCTGTGAGTAACGTCTCTGAGCATTAGTTCAGACCGCTTTGCAGGATTGCCCGTTTTTCTGTTTACTTGACGGCAGCAAACGGAGGTGTCGGCTGGACTGTAAGAGTCTAATCAACCGTCACTAATGGTGTTGTTTTCTCTCTTTACACCCTGTGATCTTCAGAGTTTGATGTGATGCCTTGTTTGAATGGGGATTCTCAGTGAGGCATGCTGAAGCAGGAAGTAACACTCGAGGAGGTGTGACATTTATTATGTGCACATGTCAAATGCTTAAATGTGGGTTGGGGTGCCTGCAGCCTATAGAGATGCCCAGACATCCTTCTCCCCAGGAACCAGTTGTTCCACCGGAGTACCAACACATTCATAAGACAGACAAGAAACATCAGCTTCCCTGCATGTCCGGAGTCTGCTGCAGTTGTGCATCCCCAAGACACCTCATCTATGAAGGCATCCTGGCCTAACCCTATCCTACCCTATGATTTGACACTCAAATCTTCATTACCCAAATTCATACCTCTCCCTCTACCACAACTGGCTAGTATATAACCATAGTGTCCATATTATGACATCAGTCTCCCTGTCAGTATTTAAAGTCATCAGCTTGCATTGGCAACTCATATCCAAGCAGGAGCATGTGATCCCCTCCTTTCTATCTGAAAATATGGCCTCAGACTTGGAGTCTTGGACTTGGGATCCTAAATCCCAACCGTTGGTGGTTTCACACTTGACTGAAAAACCAACCATTTGAAGTTAACATGAGAGAGTTTTCAGATGAAAAGGTAACGTTTTAGTGCCTTTCAGCCTTCCGTTTACACGAGAATGGCATGAAAACAATGAAAACAGGGGAGAGGAGCATTTCTTCATTTCTGTGTAAAGGGCACAAACGGGAGTGCTGGCACATGCGCACTATGGTTGCGACTCCTACGTCCACACCGCCAACTTGTGGCCTGGCAATGGGAACTGCAGATAGTTCTGGAAGTGCCTTCCATCTGAACTGATCTTTGAATACAAAGACGGTAAAACAATGTTCCACTGAAAATGTTCTCGTGGAAACGGGGCCTGAGTGTTATTTTTTGGCCTTTCATGGCTTTATTGGTAGTTGGAGAGAGACAGGAAAGTGGGAAGAGAGAGATGGGGAAGACACGCGGGAAAGGGCGACAGGTCAGGAATCGAACCTGCGCCGCCCGCACTGCCACGCGGCATATGCGGTCGCCTGCTCACCCTCTGAGCCATCCTGGCACCCAGTGAAGACCCTTCTTAAATCACCGCAACAGAACAGTTTGATCCCTGGAGCTACGTTGTCGGGGTAACTTGTCCACGGTAGGATGTCCCAAGGAAAGCTGGTGTTGGGTAAGTGCAGTTTGAAAGTTTCCAAGAAACCAGCAACCTTGCCTACAGCATCTAAAATGAGTCCTCACCCTGGAGACCGACCTGAGGGATGGGCTTGTTGGCGTACCCCACGAGGCCTGGCATGGCTCAGAATGAACTCGCACATGTCCGGTGCTTTATTGATCGGGCAGCAGCCAGTTCAGAGGCTTTGCCAGGCTGGTCTCTAAGCAATCTGAGTTTAGTTTATGAAAAAGCAATGCTATCTTTTTAATATCACAAATACAACTGCAGGTGTTAAAGTCAAATACTGATTAATGGCATTTTAGCTTTTGTTAAAGTGTGTTGTTTTAGCAAAGTAACTGATCATTTATCATATGGTCAAGTACCAACAAGCTACATTTAAGCTCCATTTATCATTTAAAATCACCACATGGAGACTAAACAGTTCAGCTACGAGACTTCCTCCTGTCTTGGCACGTTTTACCTCATCTTGCTAACAAATATGCAGGCAAACAAACCAGTTTACATGACAAAGGAATAATCTTGTCTTTACCCCCCCCCCCCTTCCATTGAACATCAGTGCTATAAAGTAAGGCTCCCCAAACCTTAAAAACATACATTTTAACTCTATTTCCCTTTCATTTCAATGGCGGCATTGATTTTCCTTGCTCGTGGTGTGGCTTTAGTATCTTATTCAGCATATGTCGACACCTTTGACAAAGAGCCTGTAATGTATTTGTGGTGTTTACATTGCAGCAGCCAGCAGGCATCAGCACCTTTTAAATAACAAGACCCAGTGTGGCCATATCTTTGACGAATAGCCTCGTCCATACCTTTATTAAAAGTCCCGGTGTGTGTGCTCGTCTCCGATTAAGAGCCTCATATTTGCACATATCTGTTGGTTAAAAGGCCCAGTGTGTCCATACCTTTAAATAGTTGCTCAGTTTATGACTTCTCCTTTGTCGAATGATCTACTGTCTGTGTTCTGCTGTGTTTGCAGTTTTCTTAAATGTAAGGGCACGCTTCAGTGGAAAGGATGACTGTGTGTCTAGTCTGTTTTTAGCCTTCTGTGTGGAGCTTTATCTGATTTCTAATGCCTGTTTCTTTAAGTCTTTTTCTTCCCTGGTCTGATTTAAGCAGCTTTGTTATCTATTTAAACATATTTTCTGCTTTGCATGTTACCAATAGAAACTAAAGTCACACAAAAGATACGTTATTGAGAACTTGGCCAAATTTGAAAGATTAAAAAATATATCAGCTAGTATATAAAATGAACTTTGCTCTGGCATGCCGGGGCCATGTGTGCACTCTGCACAGACTCGATGTGTTTGTCACTGTGCTTGTTTCCCCCCATGTAAAGATAAAAAGTAGCAACGATGTGACTGAAGGCTTCAGTTGTTCTAATAATGTTAACAACAGCGATATTTATCCACATCAATAACACACAGACAAACCAAAACATACAGACAACTTTGGACTAATTGACCAACCATGAATAAAGAGAGCATACTCACATTACTATGGTTACCAGAGATATAAATATGAGAAAGAGCCTTAAAATGCTGCTTCCCTACTTTTCAATCCATTTGTACCCTGCAACAACATCAGTGTACTAACACATGTGTAAACAGGCTTTAACAGTGTAACACTACCACGATGCACGATCACACAGTTCTGGAGAGATTAATCTTAGAAAGTTTCTCCAGTGACTTATTGTAAAGCAGCATATAATTGCATTGTGCAGCCCTTCGCTCTGCGTCCCTGCAAATCTGAAGTTGCAGGGACAATAAGGACACCGCATCCTGCTCCGGCCTCTCGCTCACCCTGCCTGCCAGGCAGCCGGCTCTCCTCAGCGGCCCACTTCATATTTCTAAAGCCTCCAGTATTCAGACGAGCAGAGGAACAATGGTTTTAAACAATATGAAAGCCCATGCTGGTGTGTGTGTGTGTGTGTATTAAAGCAGTCAGTAATTACTACAGTGCATTCACACCCACACATGCGCGCACCAATATATTAAAATGGGACTTTTGTTTCATTTTATTGTTGCTGTCGTTGCATAATTTGGCTTATAACCCTCAGTCCTGGCTCACTCGTGTCTGATTTAGATTTCCTGGTATCTGCATGGTTTTTGCAAGGATTCCTTCGAGTCAACCATACTTATGAAAGATTAGTGGAGTTCAAAAAAGAGTCAAATGTTAAGTCTAAAGTAAAAAAAATCTGATTATGAGACTGTTATTGGAGCATAATTACATGATTTTTTTTACAGGTGCTATTAGCATTTTAATGCTCCAGTGAATGTTGAAAGATAAGTTTAAGATCTAATAAGATCCAAGTGTTGGGGCTGCAGTGCAGTGTTTGCTCCTAAACCACAGGTCCTGTCGCTGACCACCTGCCTTGTGTTGGTCCCACTTTAGCTGCTGAAACAGCTCTGACCCTGAAGGTGTCCTGTGGTGTCCGCACCAAGATGATAGCAACAAGTCCTATAGTGGGGCCACTGGATTGGACGTGTATGTCCAGCACATCTTTAACTTAAGTCAGGGGTCCTCAATCCCAGTCCTCGAGGCCCGGTGTCCTGCAGGTTTTGGATGCAACCCTGCTTCAACACACCTGAGTCAATTAGCAGGACTCTGGAGAACTGAACTGCATACTGAGGAGGTGACTCAGGTGTGTTGCAGCAGGGTTGCATCCAAAACCTGCAGGACACCGGCCCTCGAGGACTGGGATTCAGCACCCCTGATTTAAGTCAACATCTTTAACTCTTTGTGCTCCTCAAACCATTCTGGCCCCATAAACTGCAAACTGCGATGTTCTGTGTATTCTGACACCTTTCTATCAGAACCAACATTAAGTTTTTGGCAGTTTGACATTGTTAGATGAGAGTACACAGCCGAGCCTTTGCTCCCCACATCGGCTTTTGAGGACCAAATGTTCACTTGCTCCCTGTGCTGTTAGGCCTCAAGTTAGGCCCTGCTGGGTTTCCTTGGTGGACTGCACGTCTGCATAGGTTACATGCTCAGAATCCATTACAAAAACCAAAGCACTGGGCAAAAGAACCAGAACCACGACAGCTGCACTTAGAATCATGTAGAAACAACTGCTAAAGCTGCCCTTCAGTAACATGACACTTATCAGAAACCTATCTTTTGCACTGTGGGCAGGAACATGAAATCTTTTCAGAAATGACAAACAAAAATAACGACCTTGTGTGCATCCAGAATAATAGAGAAAGTTTTCCTCCGTCATGATGACACGTTATTCCGGCTGATTATTTAAAGGTTACGGGGTCTTTTTCGGTCCACCTCTTCAATACAAGCAGAAAACACAAAACTTCAGGCCAATTCATACGAGTGCACACAAAGTGTGTCTCCACAAAGTGTGTCTCCACAAAGTGTTTCAGTGATGGTGCAGGCACACACTCCCCATTAGCACTCTCTCTCCCGCCTGCACCCAGCAATTACAGCTGTGTACTGAGCACAATGAGGCTGGCACGGTGATGAATGGACAATAATGGAGTTTATAGGACGTACGTATGTGTGTGAAAGCCTTCCATTTATTCCAGGTGTGCTTTGATTCAGGCCCCTGTGGTATATGATTACATGCCTTTGTAAAACTCAATCAGACCTTTATGATGGCAGTAAACAGCACACCTATCAAAACACACACATTGTCAAGCAGAACCTCACTCAGGTTTAATGAGTCTTTTCACTAGGCTGTAATCAACACAGCCACCAGGGATTTCTGCTCTGGTATTAGGGAAATTTATTTTCTCTAATATTTTCTTTCATGTCCCCTCAATTATTTTTCTGTTTTCTGCTATCTCCATGTTTGGGGAAATGAAATGTCCCGTTGCTTATGGTATAACGGTTTAAATGAAGTATGTTTTCGTGCTGGCAATATGCAGGAGCCCAAAAAAGTATTAGCATATATTTAAAATGAGCATTCTGACAGTAAAGTCAAAACACTGGTGCAAAAGCAAAGTGAGGAGTTGCTAAAATCATTAATGCAACCTTCAGTGTTGTGAGGCTTCGGTTTATCGCACAGTAACGTGGGTCATGCAGGTGCCACTAAAGCATCTTCATCAGCTGCACAAACGCAGACACCTTTTCTGCCTTTGTGGTTGTGTCTGATGTAAAAATCTGCCAGTTTTAATATGCAGATCTATCTGAAGACCCCCAAAATGACTCTGAGGTATGATGTCACAGGGTAAAAATGGTGTGTCACTGCTGCCTCGCAGCACAAGGGTTCTGGGTTCAAACCTGGGCCGGTTACTGTACATGTGCGGGTGCAGGACACTCACAAAGCTGTTTCACTTCCTGGGTAAATAAAGTTTATTCCTCTACACGAAGCACTTTGACTTATTTGACTTAAATGTTTTTTATTTAATAAGTCATTATTTTACTTTACTTACAATAGTCTTGAAGCCAAAACGTCTTCATTAGCAAACATGATCACACTTCTTCTCTCTGTTAGTGCATCCTTCTGAATGGCAGTGAAATACTTTTAGCAGCTTTTTACAGCAGAAGAAAATGTGTATATTATACATAATACAGTATAAGTGGGTGGTATTACTGTCGACTTATCATCCACTTGCAAACAAAAAAGTCTTATGAGAAATAAGGACAGAAACAGAATGGTTCCACATGCATGAACGCTTCCCCTGATAAAGCACGCAGGCACCAGGAACGAGGTTATCGCTGTTCCTGGAAACTTCAACCATTCAGAAAAAAAGGTTCACTCAAGCATCTGTACTTCTCGTGCATTCGCAAAATGATTCTTAATTAAGACATAGAGTCAAGATAATTAAAATTAATCAGATTTTAATTTAGAACAGCAGAAAGACCTGCAGAATCATTTACTGGCAGCCAGATTTAATCAAGAACTAATCCAAAAGCAGAGTGTCATCCTTTCAGCTGAGAGGGAGGAAGGCAGCCTCGGTTCCAGCTAACACCTTCAATTGTGATGACTTGTGACAAAACGTCCAAGTTTCAGGAGATTTTGGGTGGAAAAACCAAGTTCCCCCCTCTGAAGACACTCTTTGGTAGAAGGTAATCGCTACTGTGTGTCCATTTGTCTGTGGGGTGAGGTGTCAGGTTACAGAGCTCCTCCCGACTCGTACAGCAGCATCCTCCCGTTAGCATCACCCCACCTTTGGAAAGCGGCTCAGAGCTGAGGGAGAAACACAGACAGTATAAGAGTTAGACATCGTCCACTGCTTCGTGAAGTCCTGGTTTGCAGCTTCAGACTGAGAATTTTTACTGTTGGTGTTACTGAGGGCTGAAGGATGTTGTCTCGTGGGCATCTGTGGAACTGGAGGGTCTTCTTGCAACCATGATTTTTGTCCCACTGTGGCCGTGAAAGGATGCAGGTTTATCACCCCCCCCGCCCTCCCTCCCCACACTGACCTCTCACTTCTGTGTGTACAGATGCATCAGCTGAAACAGACTGCTTTTAAATTAACCTTCACAAATTAGATTTTACCTTTGTCATCACTACGGCTCAACCTGGGAAATCCAAGCGCTGCATCGTCCCAGAGTGCTTAACTCCGAGAGGTCAGGGAGGTCAGCGAGCCCTCATTAACAATAACAAGGGTCTTAATGAGGAGTCAGCTCGTGGCTCTTTTGAAGGACAGAGATGTGGTTACACGAGCTTTGAAATGTCTTAAATTAGGTAACAGTTTCTGGTGGGTCAGGTTCTTCTGCTTTTTCCATCTTCCTTTCCCACCTCTGTCACTCCACACCTCTGCATGTGCTTCTACTCCACATTTGTCCTCCTGCCTGGCAGGTCCATCTTTAACAATCTTTGTCCAATATATTCCTCCTCCGCTGCACGTGTCCAAATCATCTCAGCCTCGCCTCTCTAGCTCATCTCTACTCCCATCCATCCTGATTACTCCCAAAAAACATCCTCAACTCTGCTACTTCCAGCTTGGCCTTCTGTCTTTGTGTCAGTGCCACCGTCTCCAAGCCTCACATCATAGCACGTGTAAATCTTTGCTTTCACTCTTGCTGCTTTCCTCCTTTCACAAATCACCCCCGACACTCGTCTCCTCCCACTCCACCTCACATGCGCTCACATGCACTTCCTCTCATTGACACAAATGTACTGTATTCTGTCTTGCTTCTAGTGGCTTTCATTGCTCTGCTCTAGAGGGCAAGCGTCCACATCTCCGGGCTCTCCTCCACCTGCTCTGTGTTCTTCCTACACATCACAGTGTCCTCTGCAAACACCACAGTCTGTCAGCCTGTTCACCTGCTACACTTCTCCATCAGCTCTCTCAAAACAAGCATCACATCTCTAGTGCTCTTTCTCAGCATGAAGTCATGCTGGTGTTCACTGACCCTCTCATATCTTCATGGCTCGTCAGCTTCATCCCTCTGTGGTTCCTCTGCACGTCACTCCTGAGAATCAGGACCAGTTCACTTCTTCTCCTCCTCGGGCATCCTGTCACTCTCCAAGATTATGTTAGTCAATCTGGTCAAAAGTCCATTGCCGTCTCCCCTTGACATCTCCATACCTCCACAGGTGCAGTGTGTCATCTGGACCAGTCGCCTCACTAATCCTCTGCACTTACTGATTCACCATCTGTCCTCCATCTGTCCTCCATCTGTCCTCCTCGCTCTCCTTTTGTTTATTCATGAGCTTTTCAAAGTATTCCTTCTACCGTATCAGCACATTTTTACATTTTTATCCTTTTAATCATCACGCTAACCTGCTGCACATCCTTTCCAGGTCGATCTCACTGCTTAGCCAGTCCTTATGAGTCCTTTCCTCCTTCCTACCTGTCCAGCCTCACACACAGCTCATTATAAATCTTTCCCTTTGCCACTTCTCTTACTGTCGTACACCTCACATCTCAGTCTTCCCGTCTGTTCTTCATCTCCCGGACTAGCTCATCTTTTTTTTGCCAAACTTTACCTTCCTCATTCCACCACCAAGTCTCCTCTTTCCTCTGTCCAGAGGATTCTCTCAGCACTCTGTCATCTGCTAAATCCTTCCTGAACTTTGTGCAACAGTCTCCCTTCTTCAACTTGCAGCGTTTAATCCCTGCCTCTGCTTTTACTCACTTCCTCCTCTTGATGTCCAAAGTCATCCTACAGACCACCATCCAATGCTGCCTAGCTACATTCTCCCTTGACAACGCCTTGAAGTCTGCTTTCTCTTTCAGATTGCACCTTCTCTATAAGATATATTCCAGCTGTGTGCACCTTCCTCCCTTTGTTCCTCCCTCTTCTTGAAGTACGTGTCCAGGGCAGAATTCACTGTCATTCACATTTCATACTGCTAACAGCTCCTCATCACCTCTGTGCTGTTCACCTTCATGTCCGTTGAGGTCACGAAGGTCGTGTTTTGCTTAACGATGCAGAGTGTAAAATGTTTTATGAGATGGGTAAAACAGGATGATATTTCCTGCAGACTAATCCACCATTCTTTGGCAATAATCCCCACCTGCTCTGAAATGACTGTGAACAGTTGTGAGCTTTAACTGGCAGCATTTGCACTGGATCTGATTGTATTTATTTATTTATTCATTTGGAGGAGTTCCACCTAGTAGTTGCAGTTTAGTGTCAGTCAGACATATACCCGTCTGTCCATCCATCCATTCTCTCCACTTATCCAGGGCCAGGTCGTGGTGCAGCAGCCTAAACAGAGAGGGCCAGACCTCCCTTTTCCCAGCCCTCCTCTTGCTCAGAAACCACGATGTCGCCAGCTGAGAGATATAATCTCGCCTGCACGCTCTGGGTCTACTCCTCTGTCAGGACATGCTCAGAACACCTCACCTAAGAGGCACCCAGGAGGCATCCTAATCACTAATCAACCACTTTAACTGGCTTCTTTTGATGTGCAGCAGTGGTGGCTCTACTCTCTTGACTGCCTGCACTTGTCACCCAATCTCTAAGGGAGAGGCCAGCTCGTCTCTGTTGCTTGTAACCTCAGATGTATGGCTAAATCGACAACTTTGCTTTTAAGCTCAGCTTCACCCTGACAGACCAGTGCAGTGTCTGCATCACTGTAGCTGTGGCCCTAATCTGTCTGTCAATCTCCTCACTTGTGAACAAGACCCAGAGTTGCTGAAACTCCTCCACTTGGAGTGGGCACTGCACCCTTTCCCAGCCTTACAGCTGCTAATTCTCAAACCTGCTGCTTCACATTCTGCTGCAAACTGCTCCAGTGTGAGCTGGAGGCCCCCACCTGGTGACGCCATCAGGACAACATCATTGGCAAACAGCAGAGATGAGATTCTGAGGCCACCAAGGAGGAAGCCTTCTGCCACTTGGCTGCACTTAGAAATGATATCCATTTGCACAGAAGTCCAATAACATCACACAGGTTCGTATCAGGGTTAGGCTCTGGCTCACGCCCCCACGGGTCTCACTGTTGCTGCCCATGCGAGTGTTGAAGTGACAAAAGTCACAACCAAGCCCGCTGTTTCTTATCAAGGTCAGCCCCAGACTGGGTCAGACACCACCCAACACACAGTGCACACAACCCCTACAAAGCCTCCTGCAGGTGGTGAGCCTGCACGTGTTTCCTTATTGTGTCCAATAAGGAAACACGTGAAGCACACCTGTAGACGTCTAATTTCAGGGTGAGGAGAGACTGTTGGCATCTTCAGGTGGAGGAAGTCGGGGCAAACATGGTGAGAAAGCAGCAAGTGCGTGAAGCCAAGCTGCTCGTTCCTGCAAAGCTGTGTTCTCGCCACACACTTCCCGTGTGCTCGTGAATCCGGCCCTGCCTCTGCTCGACTCTTGACTGGCTGATTGATTGCTGCTCAAATTTGTTCTGTGCTCATTGAATAGTTTCGTGTTGATGATCTCCTTGCTGGGTTTGAAATATTAAGCCTCGCTTCCGTTCCGTCGTTTGATGCCGTTCTGCCTCCTGTTTTTCTTCTGTAATTGCGGGAATGCTTTTTTGATGTGGCTTTATCAATTTATCTTGTGTCTCATACATGCAGCAAGCAAACATAACTGAGCTAATCCTCCTAACGCACAAATCAGCAATTTAAAAAAAAATGGTGTCTGTACTTTTTGTGATCAACGCTGGCAGCGAGCGTCTTATTGTCTCATTTACCATCTCTGCCTTTTATTCACACTCTCCATTGTGCTGAGCTTATCACTGGGATACACCTCTTGCATGTTTAATTTTCTCATGCACACACACACACACTCGTCCACCAGGCATTACAGTTTACCTGTAGGGCTGGTGCCAGTCTGGACACTATTCACCCACTGGGCAATGAACAGCGCCCCCCCCC
>VOQJ01043900.1:12505-22518 GCA_015052665.1 Apistogramma diplotaenia
GCGTACTGTTAGCTGCCCTATACGTGTACGCGCACGTTCAGAAACCTTTAATGTTTCAGGGGTCCAAAATAACACGGATGTCAAACCAGCGGCTCCCGAACAAGGAAACACTCTGGAGCTGCCGGCCGTCAACAAGAGGCGTCAAAACCTCCCAAAAGCGCTGCCATCAGAGGGAACGAAGCTCAGCTCTTCAATGGTTCTTACTTCTAAAAGTGGTGGAGTGATCACAAGATACAGAAGCCAGAGCTGTAAAAAGACAACTGCTTTTCTTACATCCAAATCCAAGTCTAGATAAACTGCTCTAAATATAGAAACCCTATGATATCAAGATTAAGTTAAATTTATTATATTTCCCTGCAATGACATCAGCTAAAAAGCTGATTTTTCTCTGTGTAGAAACTTTTTCTTTTTAAAAGGTTGGGTTTAGCTCAAAGTTTAGCTTTTTTTTCCATTTGATTATCTATGATAATAATACAATAGATGACAGTAAAGGGCTTTTCCTTTTGCGTTGCCTCACATCTAATCGCTTCTGTATGTAACAATATTTATAATGACATCAACTATCAAGGTAAACTTGAAAAGTCTAGCAAACGAGCAAGAGAAAAAACTCAAAATAGAAAAAGGTGCTATATAATATACTTGAACACAGCTGCGATTCTTCTCGGTGAGGAACGTTGTGTTTGTAAGTGCCATGGTTCTGAGTCTGTGTGTGAGACGCCTTCACATCTATCTTACACTTTCAGTCGATTTTAAAGTGTTTCACCAGCCCAACGAGGCAGAATTTGTTTTCTTGTTGGATTTTGTTTGGTTCCTATGTTTGTCGGCCTTCATGTTACAGTGCCGCCAAA
This sequence comes from Apistogramma diplotaenia, assembly GCA_015052665.1. NCBI lineage: Eukaryota > Metazoa > Chordata > Actinopteri > Cichliformes > Cichlidae > Apistogramma > Apistogramma diplotaenia. The sequence continues at coordinate 13,354 of VOQJ01043900.1, forward strand.
GGCTGTCGGGTAAAAGGTCAGAGGTGAGGGTAGTTCAAAAGGGAGGATGGCTGTAGTCGGAATGATGTAATGTAGGGACAGGAGTCCAACCAGGACACGGGAGCCATGGTGCTGAGGTTGTTGAGGGTTGGCTGGAGACGAGGAGGAGCTTGACTCCTCTGCTGGTTCAGGGGTGACAGGAAGCCTCAGTAACGGTGGGTCTGGTGGGAGTACTGGGAGCTCTGCTGGGTTGATGACGAGTATCCCATGGTGCTCTGGGGCTGAGTGGAACCTTGGACGTTGCTTTGGTAACCAAGGCGGGAGCCGGAGTGCTGAAGGGGAGACAGAGTGGTAGAGATGAGCCCACAAAACCAGCTGAGATCTTATCAGTAAACATTCAAACACTGACTAGACGCGCACGGGAAGGCAATGTGGTTTTAGCTGTGCTAGCTAATGTGCAGGACTTTTCTCCAGTTTTGAGCCTTTCCAGATTCTCCCCAACCAGTCACAGCAGATGACTGCCCCTCCCTGAGCCTGGTTCTGCTGGAGGTTTCTTCCTGTTAAAAGGGAGTTTTTCCTTTCCACTGTCACCAAGTGCTTGCTCATAGGGGGTCGTTTTGATTGTTGGGTTTACTCTGTAATTATTGTAAGGTCTTTACCTTACAATAAAAAGCGCCTTGAGGCGACTATTTGTTGTGATTTGGCGCTGTATAAATAAAATTGAATTGAATTGTAGTTTCCAGCTAATTAGCCATAAGGTTTCCTCTTAAGCTGTTTCACTAATAAAAACAAACCCAAAAAACTAAACAGAGCACTGTATGTAAGGGGAAGCACCCATGATGCCCACATGTGTGAAAACAATAGATCAAAGATGGACAGCCATCATGGCATCATCCACTGATTTTGGACTCTGCATTTTAAGGCTCAGTGTTACTGATTTGCCTGCCATCATGTTGCTTCTTTGGAGCCAGAAGTTAACATATTTGGACGAGAGGGTGGAGTACTAAGTTATTAGTTAGCCATAGCTAGCTTGGTTACCAAGCTGCTTCCATAAACTGTATGGTGCAAAGCACAGACTAATCTGCTAATTGGTGCTAAATAACAGACTAGCAAAATACTAGTATGGGACTAGTAAAGGGAAAAGCCTTATTTCCTCAGAGGCATGGACTATAAAAAACATTGCATCATCTGGATATAGCAGTCAAAGGAACTGTTTGCATGGGGTGGCTGTAGCTCAGGAGGTAGAGCAGGTCACCTACTAATCGGAAGGTTGGCGGTTCGATTCCTGGCTGCTCTGGGCTGCATGCCAAAGTATCCTTGGGCAAGATACTGAACCCCAAGTTGCTCTCCGACGCAAGCGTTGGAGTGTGACTGTTAGATAATAAGCACTTAGCTTAGTTAAACATGGAAGTGCTTGAATGAATGTGGTGTGAATGGGTGAATGTAAACGTGTTGTATAAGCGCTTTGAGTGCTCTGAAGAGTAGAAAAGCGCTATATAAGAACTAGTCCATTTACCATGTCTACATGCTTGTGCTGCACTGTTGCAGATTAGTAAAATGACTGGAGAGTAGAGCATGGTAGGATATATGTGGATAGAGATCAATAAATGGGAAAGTGGGACGCTGACAGTGACAACTATAGCCGCACTCATGATGTCCACTGCAGTGGTCTGACAGCCATGAGCTGCTTCACTTGCAGCCCCAGCTAGGCATATCTTTATATATACTTGTCTGCCGTGCTGATATGGAAGCAGGAGAGGTCAAAGCAGTCACCTTGATCACACTGTGCTCTGTGAAGTACTGACATGTGATCTCTCTGCCCTTGCAGCCTGAGCTAGTTCCATATATTGCTGATTAGTCATTGATCATATTAGTTTGCTGCAGTGGTGAAGTTCTCCTGCTTTCACAGTGGAAGCCAAAATATGTAATATGTCAAACTTTGGCATGCAGCTTCATGTCATCACAGTGTGAAATCTATCGCCTCTTCGGCCTCATGATAAGAGCTGAGCTGATGATAGAGGAGGCGCCTGAACAGAAAAGCAAAGCTCGCAGGCTCCACGGTGATTTGATATCAGCTCTGTCAGCAGGACTATGTAGAATGTACAGTTCTTATCATTCACACAACATGTTGCTGTTAGCGTGTACGGATACAGCTGTGCTCATGAGGTTACATACTCATTTTTCAGAGAATATGAATGATAAACAAAAACTTTTCATGATTAGTGGTTGGGTGGATGGAAAGTTTATGTACCCCAGTTAATATCACACGCCTCCTTTAACATCAATGACAGTTTGAAGCACTTTGCTTTCTCAGATGGCAAAGCTGCCCATTCTTCTTGGCAAACTGCCTCCAGTTCCTGCTAATTATAAATTATCTAAAAAGGGCAAACATAATAGTTTAATGATAAACAGCTTCACCCATCCACTAACCATAAATCAAAGGAAAATTTACATTCTCTGAAAAACAGCCAAAGAAAATCACCAATTCTATCAAACGGATGAGCACAACTGCTGAGACCTCTGCAGCAGGTCAGCACAAGGCTCCAGTGCAGTGAAACCGAGCCTGTGTGAGTCACTCGTCATTATATAAAGAGGAAATAATCATTAATACAAACTGTTTTTGGCTGCTGCTGCAAATTAAAAGCCTGTGGCATCAAAGTGCTTCACTGAGCTTACCTAACAATGCTGTGAATCTGATAATGCTGTGAAATAAAGATTACAATATGATCTTCTAACAGTGGGTCACGATCATCAATCAATCACCTTCACAGTCAGCATTAGTCAGAGCAGAAAACACTAAACAGTCCAGAATCACAGTCTTACTTGTGTGTCTGTTAATGCTCAAATCATTTTCCCCTGTTCCTTCTGAGGATGTAAATATATAAATCGGTAGTTCTCATCAAACTGAGCTCAGAGGAGCAGTTTGGAACATCTTTGTTATTTCCAGTGGTTGAATGGACTACATTTGGCACATCTCACTGTGGTTGACCTGTTATGCTTTTAAACAGGGTGGCTCCGGCTCAGGTTGTAGAGCAATCTACTAAATTGGTAGTTCGATCCCAGGGCCACAGACTGGAGCAGCCACAGTGTCCTTGGGCAAGATACTGAACTCCAAGTTGCTCAAGATGTGCTAATTTTAGTGTCAGTGTTAGATAGAAAGCACTTAGGCACAGAAAAACTGCTCTACAGGAACCAGTCCATTTACCATTTAGCTCTGAGAGCAAACAGACCACGAGAAGCCACAGTGCCACAGTTAAGGAAGTTTCCTTAAATAAGTTTATAATTTAAAAGATTTTTCTGTCCTGATTTTCCTCTAAAGAGAAATGTGTGTGGGCTTTGATGGGTTAAAGCACAGAGAAATGAGCAGTTTTATCAGAAAATGTTCTGAGTGTGATTCATTTATTGTAGGTGCACTGCAATAATCTGCTGACCTGGTAATCTGACTGCAGCACCCCAGTGCCTGAGGAGGCCCCAGAGGGCCCGATCCGAGGTTTCTTGTTGGGTGGCCCCTGGTCCTGACCGTGCTGCAACCCTCCCCCGGCAGCGGTCCCCGTGGCTCCAGCGGTGCCGTTGGTTTGAGCAGAGCTCTGCTGGGAGGGGGCCTGCTGGGCTGCCGTCTGCTGCTGGTTCTGGGCCTGAGTCTGGCCCGTCGTCTGCTGGTGCTGCTGGGTCTGGTTCTGCACAAAGACACACAGAGCTTGAAGTGGGTGTGGAGAGACGCTGTGGCTAAAAGCAAGTGTGTGAAATGATCTCGGTTTCTTGCTGGTAGAAATCTCTTTGCTCTACCCTGTTGGCTCTATTTTTAGCTGTAGGTTTTCCACGTCTCTGACCCACTTTCCCACTGAGATGACTGGAGTTAACTGCACCATGCCACAGCACCAGTTTAGAGTTTTAAGGAAGCATTACAATATGAAAAATTTTAGTAGACCATGTGAACTGTTCAACTAATGAGGCAAAGAAAGAAACATTTACTAACTCATCAGAGTCACACAGTAAGGACAGCATATATCATCAGTCTGTCTGCCTTGTTATAATAGGAGCTATTATGCAAATAGTAAATATATAATGCTTTTCTACTCTAATTGAGCACTTAAAGTGCTTATACAACATGTTTGCATTCACCCATTCAAACAAGTATAAGTGCCTTCTATCTCACATTTGCACACATTCACACTCCAACGCTTGCATCAGAGAGCAACTTGGGGTTCAGTATCTTGCCCAAGGACACTTTGGCATGCAGCCCAGAACATCCAGGAATCAAACCGGCAACCTTCCGATTGGTAGGTGACCTGCTCTACCACCTGAGCTACAGCCACCCCAAAGATGTTTAGTCATTTGTGCTGCTGGCTCAACCCTTAAAGCTCTCCATGCAACAGCCACTTCAGTTACCTCCTTTGAGCTCGGGCAGAGAGCAGAAACACATGGTTTTAAAGTTCAGTTCAGTAATGCATGTTGGTTAAATCAATGAATGTCAGATACTCGGGAAAATCAAGACTGCAATTACTGACCAAAATGGGCTGGAGGTGACACAACACACCTGGAATGTGGCCCTGTGAAAGTGCATGTGTGGCTGAGTTCACTTCATCTTCAGCTGTTGATAAATAAGGCTCACAGAGATCTGCAGCCAGTATCTGGGCCAGATATTCATTATGTTCTGGCTCGTTATGGGGCAATTATGTGGTTTAACATTTAATCAAAAATTAAAATTTGGTGTCAAACTTTTTTACACAGTTGTGAGTTTAGACGTTTATGGCTGCAATTCAGGAATTCAGTGTGCAAAATGTCAACCTCCAGGGCTCTATATGGAGCTTCGGGCCCAGATTTATTAAGTGGGCAAATTAGCGTGACTCTGCAGTGGTGCTGAAGGGAGTGGAAAGTTCTGAGGGCGATCCACTAACAATGGCCTTATTTATCTACAAAAATGCAGCAGTTCATTTCAACAATGACCACCATTCACCAAAGAGCGTCGCCGATTAGTGGGTTCAAAACAAGCATAAGAGGGAATGTGAGAAAGCGAGTAATGTTCTTTAAAAAAATGAAAAAGCGTGTAAGCACAGGTTTCTTTCCAGAGAGAGCGTGGAAATTCAGAGCAGCGAGAGATTGTGTTTGAACTCTGGATAAATGTAACACCTCAGGGCTGCAGGACCTCCTGTCCTAGCTTTGGTAGAACCATGAAGTCTTTTGGTAACAGATGGCCTGTACGGTGTGTAGAAGAGCACAAAGATCCCGACACATTCCTGTGATAATCACTGTTAATGTGCCACTGTGAGGTGGCCTTTCCACCTACACCAATTATGACAACCGCTCCCCGTTTCATTACAAAAAAACAAACACTCCTAAAAGTGCAATCAAGACCAATTAAAACATGCATTTTTATTAAATTCATCACAATTTTAAATTGTGTACCACAGCCTTTGGTGAATAAAGCATGTGACAGTCCACTTACACCTTCTGCACATCCCTTTGCCTTTGTGAAGCATTCGTGGTGCAGATCTAAAAAGCTGTGGTTGTGTAGTGTAAGCATCATGAAGTCATTTCTTTAATGGCAGCTCATTTCTGATGCAACTTTTCACTCAGCTCAGCACATATCAGCCAAGTGTTCCATGTTTCTGCTAGTTAAATCCACAGCTGTAAACTATGTGTGACAGTCAGAGGTACAGAAACACATGAGACAGACAGGACAGAAATGTTATTTTCAAGCTCTGATGAGCTGGACATGTTTTTAAATCAGACGGTGGATCTGTTCATGATGTGGTACTGAATTGTTTTGGTGAAGTTTTAACAAAACAAACTGGATTTTGCACATAATACTGTCCTGGGTTTGGTTCAGTTTAATGCAGGCTAAGGCCTGATTTAGGCTGCTGATGTAAGTGCCGTGCAAGTGGCCAATGTCGTTGGCTTTATTATTTATGCTTGTGCAGGTGCATTATGTGCTTGTGTTCCAGTGTTTTATATGAGGTGTGAGCCAGTATAAATGTTTCCCTCTCCTGGGTCTTTGCTCTTTGTTGTGGTCAGTTTATTTTGGGGCAAATTTGTTCCTCTAGTTTTTCCACGTCTTTGTTCATTCCCTCACATCCATTCTGATAGTTTCAGCAGTCTCCCTCCAGGAAGTGACTGATATTTGTGAGCATGTTGGTGCTATGATTGTCATTCCCCATTGTTGTAGCCAGAAATGCACGGGAGGAATCGACAGCATTTCAAAGGCCAATCAGAATCACTGAGGTTCACTCACCTAATTTGACCTTTTATACTAACTTTGTACTTCTTAGGGGTTGGAAATCAGCCACACAGATACAAAATGTCAGCTCACATCTTGTTGACTTCAGTAGGCTGAAGCCACAAAGAACAGAGAATCTGAAAGCAGCAACAGCACAGGTCACCTGATCAAAGCCTGCACACCAAGTAAAATCCATCTGCCGTGCTGCACCGCTGTGACCGATCCTAGACTCCGAACTTACAGTCAGGAGCTTCCTGAGGTCTCACATCAAGTGAGATGAAGGATACTTTTCTTATTCACTTCTGTACAAGCAGATTTAAGGCATTGCCACACTGGCTTCACTTTACATATGCCCATCGTTTATACAGTCTAGATGGAAAAACCTTTATTTACTTTTAGCGTTTCATTTTGTTTATTTTGTCTGTTTTTGTCTGCATAAAGTCCACAGCTTATGCTGATAGTAAGTTCTGTAAGTAAGTCTTTATACCAAGACGATGCAAACCAACCCCTCCAACACTCCACGCTCTGGTGTAAAGCTCCAAGCTGCTGATATGATGTAGGCTTCTGCGGCTGCGGCTTCTGGGAAGTCACATGGGGACACATCTGCCTCGACCTCAGTGCTCACTTTCCCATTAGATTGCACAGCAACAATCTACGTTTTGTAGCTGTTTTGAAAAAAGGTCGTGTTTTTTAAACTGCTTTTAATGCAACAATGAAATGCGTCACTGCACACAGTATACAGAGTATTCCTGCCTCTAGCAAAGGCACCACTGAAAGCCTACACTGATTTATTAGACTGTACAAATAACTCAAAGGACACAGGTGACTTGAATAAGCTGCAGCCTTTTAGGAACCATCGAGGTAACAAAATCTGTTCTTTAAGGTTGGAATGTAAGAGGAGCCCAGACACATTTGGTACTCATTTAGAGTTTCAAACTAACACTTTAAATGCTGCACACTAGAGCAGTCCCAAAAAATTCTCCATGAAAAGCCTGAAGAACAAATGGAAGCCTGTGTGAGGGGGGAGAGTGAAGCATTAATCCAAAAAATAAAGAAAAACAGCAGTTCCTTGAATTGCCACTGCAGGCTTTCTCCTATTCTAAGTAGGGATGTTATCAGAACCAGTACTTACAGAACCTTTCAGTACTAAGATTCTGAAAATGTGATGGTACTTGTATTTTTTAATACCATATATACCAAGTAGGATTGTCAAAATATCTACACTCAGATACTAAAAATTACTATTGGATTAAATATGAATTTGCAGCAGTATTAATACCTACTCCAGCTGACACACAGCGTCACACATCACTGCTGCAGACAGACGGGTGCGCAGCCTCTCTGACCGCTGAGCACGTGAACAGTTGCACAATTAAGCATCTTAAAGTTAATTTTTTTATGTTATCTAATAGAAAAAATGTTGTATTAGTGTGAAACAACATCTTCCAACAAATTGATGTGTTCTTATAAACTTAGACTTAATAATTTAAAAATACACATGAGCAGGCGCCAGGTTGTGAAGCTGCCGTGTTGCACCACCATCTTGAATACAGTGGCTGAGATGGACGTCACCATTCAGCCTCATTATGTTCAGCCACATACGCTATAACTTACTTTTATTTAAAGATCACAAATAACCAGAGGTGGGAAATAACAAAGTACAAATACGGCTACTTTTTACTTTTACTCCCTACATTTTTACACAAATATCAGTACTTTCTACTTCTTACATTTTCAGACTCGTTACTTTAGCTTTAACACATCTGAGAAGTTTGCATTTCCGGTCTGAGCCTAAATGGAGGAACAATAACACATAAGAGACAATCATCCCGATGTTTCCTCCATCTCTGGGGCTTCCAAAACCATGTAATTTCTGTATCATTGATAGCGCTATAATCAGGGCTTACAGGGGGCTGGACTGAGGGCGGATGTCTGTTAGTTGTGCTCTTGGTACTTCCAGCATCTTAGCTAGCTCTGCTGAAGAGGAGTGAAAATAAAGCCAGTAACGTGTTGCAGGTAATTTTAAATGCAACGTTTGTCACACAGTGTGTCTGCAAGCTGATAAAACAGCTGCTGTGTTTCCAGGAGAGAAAAGAGAGAGAAGTTCACTCAGAGATGGAGGAAGAGGAGGAGAGGAAGCAGAGAGGGTTTGATTTAAAGGGAAGAACTGCAGAACAAACATTCTGATGTGGCAAAAGTACTTGTACTTTTGCCACCTCTGCAAATAACTCTTCCAAACTATATGTGACCATTTAACATCTCTTTCTCATCCTCCACCATTGCTCTCGCTCCTCCCTCCTTTTTACAACCTTAATATTAAGATGTCCAGTCTCACAGCATTACTGAGCATGATTAGCTTCATAATGGTTTAATTTTCCTCAATTTCATTTTCCTTCAGGACAAGTTTGTTTATCTTTTTGTTTTATTTTATTAAGGCACTTGATGATCGGATACCTCAATGACACTGGGGAGTTACCTTTTCTGTTTTCTCCTCTGGTTCGTCTTCATTAAGAAACTCTCGTTTGGGGTAGGGAATCTGACAGCCAGCAAACACACTAGAGGAAAACAGATAACATTGGTGGATGAAGCATTTCAGCATCAACATACCGAACAACACCGTCCAAACAGAACTGTTACATAGCCCATGTCACATGCCCAAAGTTTAATAAGACTCACTCAGTGGTTGGTAATGGGTCCTCCAGGAAGTACGGGTCCTGCAGCGCCTGCTCTGATGTGATTCTTTTGGTGGGGTCCATGGTAAGGAGTTTCTGGAGCTGAAGGCAGCAACAGACAGAGTTAGAAGATGGAGATATATCTTTTATACATATATATATATATACATATATATACATATACATATACATATATATATACATATACATATACATATATATATACATATACATATACATATATATATACATATACATATATATACATATACATATACATATATATACATATACATA